>JANHFT010005284.1:270705-280901 GCA_032467955.1 Pseudoxenodon macrops | reverse complement strand
CATCTTATTAAAAAATGGGGGAAAGTCCCAACTATTCTGTGAGTCTAGAAAAGACCAGGTACTCCTCAACTTAAAACCATTTGTTTAGTAACCGTTCAAAGTTACAATGGCACTTTAAAAAGTTCGTTATGATCAGCTCTCACACTTACAACTATGGCAGCATCCTCATGGTCACAAGAACAAAATTTGAGTGCTGGACAATTGGATATTTAAAATGGTTGCGGTATCTGGGGTCATGTGATCACAATTTTGAAGTTTTGAATGTTAATGATGGAGGCTACAATCATTTAATGACACTATTCGTTTAACAACTGCAGTGATTTACTTAACAATTGTGGAAAAAAGGTTTATAAAAGGGGATCTGACTCACTTAACTTAACAATGAGAAAAAAATTAATTTAATTGTGGTCATAAGTTGAAAAATACCTGTAAAATGAGGAGCATTTTTTTGGAGTCCTGGCCTGGAAGTCTGTTTAATTGCTACAAAAATCACAACAACATAGTCTTCGAATCTAACTTATATGCATCTGTTTTTTGTTTTATTTTTTAAGTATCTGACTTAGCCTTTAATTATGAAGCTCTTTTTTGATCTAGTACAACTGTGAATAGAAATACATGTCTTCATTGCTCCTACATTACAGAGAATAAACACTTTGGCTAGATTAAAGAGTGATTAAATAAGAAAAGCTAAACAAATACTTCCTCTAAAATATTGCCTTTCAGTAAGTTCTGTATAATCAGTTTCCTGTTGAGGAAGTGGATGGGAGTTTAACAAAAAAGAAAACACAATCACTCATTCAGTTTTAATGAAACATTTTCTATGATATTCTATAATTTGGGGTAAAAATTTAACTTTGCATTTACATAATGTAACATCATATAATATTACTTTTCTAAGAGCATATTTGATTTTACAGAAATCCAGCTTATATAGTTCTGCACTAGGGGACCTGGGGATTTGAATACAGAAGACTTATAACTTAATATTTCTTATGTTGTGCAATTGGCATTCACTCATATATACATATATATAGATTGTTCCTTCCTGCCTATGATGTAACATCATTAAACTAATGATCACTTGTTCTAATTAACACAATGACTACTTACACTACTAATAATTTCTTCTGAAATGATAGGAGCATACTTAGCAAATTCCAATGCTTTCTCAACTATAGCTCACAAAGTGCTTGTATTCCCTGAACAGCACTATGCTTTTAACATATTGTAAAAAGTGGATTTTCAGTATTCATCACATCCAAAATCAAATAGCAAAAAGAACTGAATGTTAAGCTGACTGATTCAACAAATCGTATTTTAGATATTGATGCCATGATATGCAAGCTCATGCATCCTAATAATGTTTTAAATGTAAGGAGAAAAACATTGTTAGAAAGTTATGAAGAATTACTAAATATCAACATAGGTACTTTATGTAGCTTGCTGAAAAAAGTTGAAATTGACTTTTAACACCAAAGCTAAGAATTTCATTCAGAAATATAGATTTTTTTAATTGACAGTTTTGCAATAAGGCAGTCTTTTTCTTATACAGGTCTAAGCTGATGTTATTTCTCTCTTTTAAAACTTAGCATTTCTTGTATTTTACTAACTTTAAAAAATAAAAGCTGAACATGTTGACATTCTAGATTCCCTTGATGGAATTTGACTCTGTCAATATATAATTAATATATATTTTTACTTTGTGTACAGAACTGCACAAATGTGGAATGTTTAATGATCACCTGTTCAGTGGGGCTCTTGGAAAAAGGGAAAAGTGCTGCATTGAAAATCCGATCTCGTTTATGGGCTTCAACATTTCTACAGGTAAGAAATGAAAGCTAAATAAGAATAGCACTTAAACTTATATGCTACTTCACAGTGCTTTATAGCCCTCTAAGCAGTTTACAGAGTCAGCATATGCTGTGTCTTCATTTTACCAATCTCAGAAAGATGGAAGATTTAGTCAACCTTGAGCCTAACTGCAAGCTATCCTGTGCATAGAATAATGCTGTAAATTACAACTGTAAGCATAAGTGCCTGTTGCTTCTCAGAGATACTGGCAGTCCCATTTTAATCCAGTTCATGCATCAAGTAGGAACCATTTCGATTTCTAAATAATCAAACATAAATTTCATTAAATATGAAATAAATGTTTTTCTTTTTCTAATGTTTGCAATGTACCATTTTTAAACTTGTCTTGTAATAAAATATACAATATATGAAGCTGTTCTGAAAATAAGGAAGAGCGAGATCTGATTTCCCAGATCTTCAGCTTTCACTTCACAGGTGGGTTCCTACCAGTTCACACCAGTTCTAAAGAGTAGGTAATAAGCCGCTAGTGACCTCATGGAACCAGTTCTGGTCCATGGATGCTGCCATCTTTTTTTGGATTTTTTTGGGGAGAAAAACTGGTTTTTAAAATTTTTTTGTGGTTTTTTCTTCTTCTGGGCATGCGCAGAAGCCACGTTTCCAGCACTGTGCATGCTTCGCCATCCTTTTTGTATGTGTGTGTTATTTTTTGCCCATGCGCAAGCGTGCGAAGTACATGTGTACTCATGAGGCGTGGCCACGCGGCACAGAAGGAAACAAACTGGTGGCAAGGTAAGTTAGAACCCACTAGACCGGGGGTTGGCAACCGTGGCTCTGGAGTTGCATGTGGCTCTTTGATCCCTCTGCTGTGGCTTCCTGTCCCATCTGGCATTTATATATTTTTCTGGAAAATATGTAAATCTTGCCATATATTAGTCCCAAATTGCTGTCAGTTGATAAGGTGATTTCAGGATCGCATATATTAGTCCCAAATTGCTGTCAGTTTATAAGGTGATTTCAGGATCGCATAAATGAATGTGTGAATCCACTATATTTTTCTAGAGCATTGACTTAAGCAATCTTTCTCTGCCAAACTACACACTACAAAATATTTTAAATGGTTGAGAGAGAAAAAAATAGAAAATCTATCTCCCTAAGAATTCTATTCTGTAGCTCAATGTGATATATTACAAAACAATGGAACAGTGATTGCTTTCAGATATGAAAGTATAATCTTGATTTAATCCATTATCATTAATTTTAAGAATAAAGAATGCATTTTTCATTTCAATGAATTTAATATTTATATTGATTTTGTGTAATTTATTTCGGCTAACTTTTCAGAGTATTAAAATAACACTTGCTGACTGTTCAATCTTGCAGCTAATTGTAATCTGTCATGTTAAAGCCTAACATTTTATCACAAACTGGAGCTATATGAAGTGAGATGATTAAACAAGCTTGAATAAACAAGGAGCTTAAGGTCTCCCCCAAAGCCAACAAAGATAATGAAGCCTGTTGAATCAAAGCCAAGAAGAATGAGGAAGAATTTGGCTGTGTTTCAAAACTTGAATGTAAACAGAAACATATGTTACATTTTGTCATTGATGTAGTTGAATCTTCAAATCATCAGTTGTCTAATGCATACAAAGTAGAATTAGCCTTATTTCATTATTAATTATATTTCTAGTATGATTTCTATTGATTTTCTATCTAAATACAGTACACAGCCACTGAAAAGGCAATCTGTACAGTGTAGCATAGACTAAGCAATGAGGAACCATGAGCTCCAAAGCGTCAATATGCCCACAATTTTTCTCTGGGGTCTGCCAAGCTCTTTCCCCACCCACAGTTTATGGGGAAAAATGTGTCAGAAGCATGATACCAGTCTTATGTTATAACAAAACAATAGATTATATAGAATTCCAATTTAAAAAGAGAAAGATGATAGTGTATTTGGAAACAGATTACAGCCTAAAATTCCCAGATAGCATATAGCCTTAAAAGCATTAGATGTGACAAATAGACTTGGAAGATTGCCACAGAATTTAGTTTTTGATGTCATAGAAAGGAAGCTTACTAAATGTTTAGCTTATAAATATATTCACTATAATAACTTGGTTTAATATTTTTTATTGAAATGAAATGAAAGTTATATTTTTGTCTTGGGTCTCCTTAAAGGAGGTACCCTTCACTAATAGCATTAATTGGATGTACGCAATCCTTGGCCTAAAAATATGTGTCCCACTCACTACCTTAGACGATTAGATACTGCTGTTCCTGTGTAGAAAGATCCCCCCCTCCCATAACTAAGCAAGCCAAACGCAATGGAGCTTAATTATATGGAATTAGTGGCAAACCCATATCACAGATTAGATGATCACTCAGATCTGAAGAGAAATCTGAATTCTCCTCAAAAGAATTGAGGAGAAAGAGGATAAAACAATTTCTTTTCTTTCTCCTCCTCCCCATCTTCTCTCAGAAATCCCACCTGTAGACCAGATGCTTTTTATTTTGTCCTTACATGCCTTGCTTAGCTTATATACCTTTGGGGTGGGTTATTGATTTCTCCTGTTGTGCTTCATTGAGACCAAAGCAGGCACCATAATCCATCACTAGTCCCACTGAGAACTCACTTAAATTGTTTTAACTACTTAGGTGGGCTGATAGGTGATGTGCTTTCCAAATTACCTCTGCCTGAGTTTGGATAGTATGCAAACAGATTCTGTACTCAGCATGCTTGGAAGCGCTTAGCTATTTGGAATCCAGGTATCCATATGTTTCACATTTGCTTAAACTGAAACTCATTTTTAGTATGATAATAGATTTGAATATGTTTAACATTTGGAAAGGTGCTAGCGCTCCAGAGAATGATAAAAAATATCACTGCAACCAGACATTTGTGGATTTCTCTAAAACCCTTTACCTTGAAAGTATTGATGTAAAGTTATAAAGCTTAATAGAAGAAAACATTCTTAATTTTTTTCCTAACAGTTTTAGCGCCTACCAGAGGTAGAGGACTGATCCCGCACAACTGATGTCTGATGTGAATGCCTTTAAAATGTCCCCAACTTACATTTGAATGAGCCACTTTGGTCTAGTGGTTAGGGCACCAGTTTAGAAAGCATGAGACTGTGAGTTCTAGTCCCACCTCGGCCATGAAAGCCAGTTGGATGGTCTTGAGGTGGCACACCCTCTCATCCCAATTCACCTCACAGGGTTGCCTTCAGTTATTTATAAAAATAATAAAGGTAGGATAAAAATAAATAAGTAAATAAACAAACACATGGATTAGGATCCTGAATAGCACAAGAGTCTTATTTTCAGGGCATGTTTACATATCTTCATGCAATGAGAAACTGTGTCCCTTTAAATATATCTATAAGATATAATTCCCATGATGTGGTAGTTGGGAGCAAGTCCCAGATCCAATCTCCTTTGAACAAACTGAAAATAATTTCTAGAAAAACAACAACCACCTTAAATCTATATTGAAAAACTGCCCCAGTATATAGCACATAGCTTCTACCAGTTCTGCAATATAATTTGAACAGTCCACTGTTTCTACTATTCCACCAAAATTGAATGTTTAAGCACTAGACGTTTAAATCTGGCCACACTCAAGAGAAATGAATGTCAACCGAATATGTAAGAATGAAAAATATAGGGTGTCTATTTCCAAAAGAGATATGGAGGATTCAGCTGCAGGTTTTTGCTGGTTGAGAATATTTTATGAATATCTTTCTACCACAGATAAATTGCTTTGTACATCGAAATGATACATTGTACAATGTTTTCCCAAATCAATTCCTCCCATCTTCAGTTTATATTAAGTGATAAAAATTGAATTCCTAGAGCTTGTGAAGCAATTGTGAGGATTCAAAGGCAATGTTTAAATTTTTAAAGAAATTTGGCAGATGATAATCCCCAGGAAATGTACAGCAGTAGGTGACAGGATCAAAATTGAAAAAGTGATGTCCACTAGATAAGGAACTGGTTAAGTGGAAGAAAGGCAAAAATAACATGATTATTATAATATCAAAAAGTAGACCTTCCAGTTGAAAGAAAATTACAAATAACAGTTGTAACTGTTTTTATTTATATTTTTGATGCCTGTCACTGACCAATGCAAGATCTATTTTATTTTTATTAACATCTGTAGAATAGAGGTGGGAGTACATTGATGGCATTTACAGATAACCCTATCTGGGAGAGACAGTATTATTACTACAGGAAGCCATCAAGAAATTATACAGAGTGAACTGGTTGATCCCATGACCTCAAATAAGGAAAGTGGAATGAAGTGAAAAATGCAAACTCTTGTGGTCATATACCAGGGGATTAACAATAAACATGTTTTCCATCTTTGTGGATTCAGTAGCTGGAAATAATTTTAAAAGATCGGGAAAGAAGTTAACATTAAAACATCATATGGGGTCTTGTATTATAGTGGGGATTGTTATTTTATCTTAAGAATTCATTTTACAGAAGACTTTAATATCATTGGAGGATTGTACATTTCATGTTAAAATTGAGAATCTGACCTCTTCTCCCCTCCCCGTTCATATTATTGTGTCAATAATAGTGGATGTTGGCAATAATAAAGGGGAATAAAGGTATTTATAACAATCCTGACAAAAAGTATTATTTGAATTATTCAGATCATCTAGAAGGGAAAGGAATTTGAAACTAAACGATGTCTCTTTCTATTCTGTGATTGTAAGAATAAAATCAATAAGTGCTGTTCAGATTTCTTTTCATTTGCAGTTATGCAACACTAAAGGCTAAACCAAACAGTGTAATATTAATCTAATTTCTGTTTTGAAACACGGAAAGCTGATTTAGAAGGAAGGACATTTTGAATCAGAAGAGACCAAGGAAAAAATCCTTGACTCTTCCCCACATAATGCTTCTCTTGATGAAATTTTTCATTCAAATTCAATATTTTTCTTCTTTTAATTGGAATGAGGTTAAATGTGTTTGTTTAATTCTGATAACACATTGTATTCATTTCTATTCAACTTGTGCTAGATTTACAAAATTAGCTCTATTTGATTCATGCAGAAATCAGCACAAAATTACCTGTGATGTAAGTCTGGTAAAATCTCTTATTCTAAATTTCATATAAAGCACAGCTTAGCATTTACATTTTGAAGACAAAAATCATATCAGTGAGTATGATTTCAAATTTTAGAAGGTTCTACATCATGCTATAATATTTCCATTCACCCTACTGCTAACTCCCTCTCCTCATTTCCATCATCTTGATTTGCAGTATAATTGCCCGTTAGTATCTTTTGCAAATTAAATTCCTAACCTGTTAAACTCCGTATATCCTTTTGAAAGAAAAAAATGCCTTTATGAGTAATTTTTAGGCTTTCTCTTTCCCTTTCAGCTGAATTCTAGGTTATTTATTAATAATGACTTTAGTTGATAGGCTTAAACAAAGTTGATGATTTTTGGATTCAGGTTCAAAGTAATATTTGAGTAAGCAGTGAATGAATAAAATTGATCATGTGGTTTCTTTTACAACAGACTGGTCTATGCTCAAAGTGTCCTGAAAAAAATGTTCCTCTACTGTATTTGGATAGCTCTTGCTCATGCAAATTTTAAAATTAAAAGGAGGAAAGGGAAATCTCCCATTCTCCACTTTTTAAATTGTTGCTGTACATATAAATTAGCATGTATGTATTGATTTGGAGATGCCCAACTGGCCACTCTATTGTCAGTGATAGGCATCAAAAATATAAATAAAAAGCAACTGCATAGTATGAAGATAATTTTTCAATGTTAGCTGTTCTGGATATCTGGAAAGCTTCTTTATGTTTTTTTTTCAATGCCTGGTGTTAATAATGCCGACATCTGTATTCAAGAAGAAAGTTTGGTCAGCTGATTTTGTCCCACAAGAAAAAAGCTAGAAACTCATCACTTGAGCTTTTGAATGAGTATCTGTTTGCTTATGCTCCACCCACCGGGGCAAAGGTCAGGGTCTAGCCTACTCATAAATCCTCTTGCTGATGAGAGATAAAATAACTAAAGGAGGCCTGCTCAGAACAGCAGCTGCAAAGGGGAAAAGGATAGCTGCAAGAATGGGGGAGCATGCTGACACTGCAGGAAATTCCAAAGAATATAAATATTTATCACTAGTGAGATAAAAATTGTGGCCTCATTGAATACGTACCAAAAAGAGACCCAAAATTTGTCCTGTAGTAGAGAGCCAATGTGATCTTCCTTAGGTGTACATCAGAAATACCTCAATACATGATTCCTTACAATACCAGTATTGCATATTGGCAAAATAGATCTTAAGAGTAGAAATATCTTTACCTTATTTTTCTCTTAAATTGTTTGTTTCCAAGTGGATTTCTATATGTTTACTGCAATTTTAATCACGATTTTGCGACTTTTATGTGCATTGATTTAGATTAGATTGTTAAGATCATTAAGATCTTCTACCAATTATTCTGGGCTTCTGAAACTATAGGGAAGCTAATAAAAATGAGATCCATACTCCCACTTGAAAATTCTCTTAAGATCATGCCTATGTTTCAAAATAATAATACTGTGGAACTGTCTTTTACATCGATGAATGTAAGGGGGAAATTAAAAATGCTGACGATTAAAACAGCACTTCCCAAAAAGGCAACACAATTCCTTGAAGGGCAATTCTGAAGTAAGGAGATTAGGGTGCTGTAGAAAAACATATGTGAGTTATCTTTCCCAGATTTTATAGTGTCTTCCTTCGCAACTGTACTGTATAAGTCAGAACTTATAAAGAATTTGATTATGGTTACAGTGATTGTAAAGATTGTAAGACATCACTAAAATGGTGACTGATAACCATAAAGTGAGAAGATTTGGATAAAATGAAAAGGAGGGAATTTAACAAACAGAAGTGTAAAATGCTGCACCTGGATTGGAGAAAATGAAATGGGTATGGGATGGAGAAAATATGGTTTAGCAAGAAGACATGTCAGGCTTGTAGAACACAAGTTAAATACAATCCCATTGCTTAAAAAATGCAAATGCTGCTTTGGGGCACATTAACAGAAGCAGAGTCCAAATCATGGAAAGTAATTGCTCCACTTATTCTGCCCTGGTTAGATCCTTTTAGTATTGCTCTATGTAGGTTTGGGCACCACCATTCAAAATGAACACCAATAGGTCAGAGGAGTGCTATTAAGATGATGAGGGACTTAAATATATGTTGCTTGGCTCTCCATCTATTGGAGAAGAAAGGGTGTCCAAAATAAACTTTTTCTCTTTACTAATTGATGAGAGAATACAAAGCCACACATAAAGGACATAGAAAGAGTCAAGATGTAAAAACTCAAAAGTTCATGGTCTCTGCTCCAGTGTTGTGAGATCTAGAATGTTGTAATGCAGAGAACATCTCAGTTAAATGTTTAGGCCATTTGAATTTTTTCTTTAACATGAGAATTTTCTTCATAAGGAATATCAAGAGCTCTTCTCAATTAGACTAACAGTCTGTTTCAATTATGAGAAAACAAGTATATTTTAGATAATTTGGCCTCAAAATTATTAGCTGTATCCAGCCTGGCCATTTGGTAAAATATTGGAATACTTGTCCAAAACATTTGATAAGCAATAGTTCTTTTCCCATAGCTAGTCCAGCATTTTGTTCACATAGGATTCAAGCAAAAAAACTCCACAGGATGAATGTGGAGACAACAGTGTTTTAACTGCCCTTTAGGAATTGATAATTAAACTATCTAACTGAGAGTTTTCCCCCCCAATAATAGCCACATCCTCTATAAATTTACTTAGTTGAATCAGAGTTGGGTTTCCTACCGGTTCTATCCAGTTCTATAGAACCGGTAGTAACTCCACGGTGACATCACAGAGCTGGTTCCATCGGTGTTTCCATGGGCACCACCATCTTTTGCTTCTGCGCATGTGCAGAAGCTAGTTTTTTATTGCTGCATGCACGCGCGTGCTTCATGCGCACGCACGCAGCGCAACCCTGAACAAACTGGCAGCAAACATATTCACAACCCGCCCGAGTTGAATATATGTTAAATAACAAAACATCTTATCAATCTTTATTTTTTCTGTAACTGATAACTTTTAATTATTATGAAAGAGACAGAAAAACAACTATCTACTTCTTCTATTACGTATATAGATTTATATATTTTTATCTTGTTTTGTCTCTGCTTTCTTGTTCATCTCCTTTCTAAGTCCCAAACTCACTGTCTGTAATTATAGGAGGAATTATGAATCAATTTATTTTATTTGCCTAAAAAGACTAATCAAATCTTTGTCCTTATCTGATTAGAAGCTGTTCTGAACTAGTAAGCCAATCTGTTTAAAAAGTCTGTTTTTTCTATAAAATGAACAGATAAGTTTTTCTTTGCATTCCCAAG
>JANHFT010005284.1:238507-248917 GCA_032467955.1 Pseudoxenodon macrops | reverse complement strand
ACCTTTCCGGCTTAGCAGCCCAGCAATGGGGGGGGGCAGGGAGGGAGAGGATGTTCTGTGTGAGTGGCAGGCCTGCGTGCTAATACACACAGCTCCATTTGTTGCTTGTGACATGTGGCCATGCTTGCACAAGCGCCCGCCACTCATGTAAGTGGAGCTATGTGCACGAACGCAAGCGGCCAGTTTCAAACAGGCCATGGCCCGGGGTTTGGGGACCCCTGTTGTAGATTACCACTGTGGTGCAGCGACAAGCAACCACAACCTTTGCCAAATTTCAATTCCATGGGAGTCATGGATTCCAGATTTTGGATGCATTCTGTAAAGTAGTCCATTTGGGATACATTAATTCAAACACTGTTGCCTTATGATGTTTGGCCCAATTGTTTGGCCCAATTGAAGGCTGCAAACAATCCAACAAGGTTTTAACGATATAGAGATGTTTTGTGATAAACTGATTGGAAAGATAAACATAGCTGGAGTTTTTATGGAAGTGATGTTGGGTTAGCTGAGATCCTATGTAATATGTCATGAAAGTTATATGAACTGTATGATGCAATGAATACTTTGGATCTGAAATTTAACATAGCAAAGATTAAGCTAGCTTCGCTTAGAGAAACAGAAATTGCATGAATAATTACGAGTTATAAATGGCAAAAACTGATTTAATGAGTACTATGTGGTTTTCTGCAAGGAATATTTGTCAAAAGAAGCAAAAATGACTATAAGAGTATGCTCATGTCATGAGAAACAGAAAGATTGAATGCAGTAGACAAGGGGGAATTAAATGGAGAAAAACAATTGCTAGAATGTGAATTGAGTAAGAACATCAATACAAAAATAAGTACTCCGAGATGGCTGGTTACAGACAGAGAATGAATTAAGGTCAAATTGTGGAAAAATACATGAAGGAAGAGTGAATGAACTGAAAGAAAGGGTAAGAATGAGAAAGCCGTTAGAGGGAATTGATGAGATCTTCAGTAAGACAGGGACAAGAAATTCAAGAAACAAAGGACAATGTGTAAGCATTGGATGGGCATGGGGAAAAAATGGTTTTATAATACCAAGGGATAAGGAGAGGTACAGTGAACAGAGCTGGAATAATATTTACTCTTCTTTTTCTTATTCATTGCATTTAATTTCTTTATTGTTTACTACTCCTTTTCTGTATTTTGCATTATGTTGCTTACCCTGAAAGGGAATAGTATGATAGGGTGTGTGTGCATGCACGCGAGCATACAATATGATTTCATTGCAAGTAGCCAAAACAACAAAATCTATCCGAAAGAAAACTACTAGTATCATCAAGCTTGGAGAAAAAATCAATTTTGCTGGTGATTTCAGAAAGAAAAGGGGGTTTCGAACAAGACAGCGCAAAGGACAATCAATATCTTATTGATATTGTTTCCTGATTGCTTATTTGTACCCTATGACTATCATTACGTGTTGTACCTTAACATTTTTGACAAATGTATCTTGTATTTTTATGTACACTGAGAGCACATGCACCAAAGACAAATTTCTTGTGTGTCCAATCACACTTGGCCAATAAAGAATTCTATTCTATTCTATGACATCAAAGTCTACCTTTTAGAAAAGTCAACTTCTGCCCGTTTTTTGCCATTAGGTCAGGTGAGTTAACTCATAAAAGGGTTTTTACTCCATATTTTGTCTATGTCTGTATGTTGCACAAGATAATAAAATAAAAAATGTTTTCTCAACCTTTGAGAAACATCCAGTTTTAAAATATTTAAAACTGTAATAAAGTTCCTAAAAATAAATTATCTGAATTACAAAAAAATTGTTGTGCACTGCAGGTTGCAATGCTGAGCTAACAATTAGGACTTTAGAAAAAATTATCCATCTTTTGGATGGATTTCATTTTTCATTGCCTTGTATTTCCTTCTATGGGAATGCCTCATCTCACTATTAAGATAATTAATTACATAAAAACAGTATATTTCATTTGCCCGGTTAATTTTTGAATTACTCTTAAAGTTATTCCATTCTATTCTGAGATCCAATAGTTGTCAAAAGGAAATATGCTTGAATGGATTAATGAACAAAAAGGAAGCCAACTTATTTTTGGACTATCCTAGATAAGATGCACTGTTTAAAGTATCAAAAAATTATAGTTTTAAGCTTTTCTGAAATGTTTATAAAACACAAATGAAAATATCTATAACCAAATTCCAAAAATACAATCTTAATTTCCCCGCATTTTTCACACGTTTGCTCAAAATGATCTCAAGTGAAAAAAAAGTCATTTAGTCTGGCATTTGGATAATTTTGGGCGATAATTCCCAGACATCATGGCTGAAAATCCCATTTGGAAGCTTGTGAGAAACTGTTTTCTACATATGTTTAGTTTTTGCCAGAAAAAATCCAAGAGGTTTTGGAACTCAGGTCTGACAAGTTTGCCAAAGACAACTCCCAGAAAATCACTTTGGAGCATTTTTGTTAAAATATATGCCTCTTCACCTCCTAGCATGCAAGCAAGCTCTATGGGTCATCATCTCATTTTCATGAACATAGCTTTGTAAAACTGGCTTTTCTGCACTTCTGGCTATACAAATAAAGCTGTCTTGGTACTGAAAGTGACCTCTGTTCTGCCTGTTTTCCTCACTGCCTGGAATTTAAAAGCCTCTAGTGAGCTACTAAACCCTAGAATTCATGCTGCTAACCATGGAAACAAAATATGCAAGCTTGGTATAAAACAGTGGAATGGGGGGGGATATGTCTTCTAAATTTACAAATGAATTAAAATAATTGAAATGAAATATTGGAGAAATACCGGTAGGTGTGAAATGAAGGAATGAAATCTTTGTGTTTCGCCAAAAAGGGCAATACTGCTGTAAAACAACATGAAAAGAAAAAAGACCAATCTACTCCCAGTCAACTGCCAAATTTACTTGAGTGTTCCATGTTGCAATTAAAATAAATGTCTTTACTTGCACTATTGGGTTTATCTTTCTTTAGTTATTCTGTGGAGGTGAGCTTTACTAAGGAAGCATGGGTTAAAATCTTCCTCCTCATGCATGATGGTCCTGATAGGAGCTGACTTTATGCTGCTAAGAGAGATGTAAAATAGAATCTTAAAATATCATCTAATTAAGTCTTTAAGACAGTAGTCTCAAACAGTGAGATGTAGCATATAAATTTAATAAACAAACAAGTATGCAAAATTTTGAATTGTCAATCTTTCCAGTTTGAACCAGGTTATTTTGTTGTTACCAGAAACTTTCCAATACTGATCCAACTATACTGGAAGTATTCTGAACTTTCTATATTTTACACACCTATATTCCATTTCCCCCAACTTTGCAATATTCCCATAACTACATGCTAGATTACAAGTTCTAGCATGATGTAGTTTATCTTTGATTCTACATTCTATGTCAATTTTCCTAAACTGTTACCCTGTGAATATGTCCCCCATGTAATAAGGCTATTGATTGAAGACCATGGAAGCTGCATTTTAATATGTATGGAAGACACTAGTTTATGAAAAGCTGCCCTATGATATAGAATTAAACCCACATATTATTGGAATTTATAGACAATATTTAACACCTTACATTGAATCCAAGAGACAGAAAGGTATCTGTAAAATGCTGCCAGGTACATATTGTAGCCAGAAACCAAATTTTCTCATCACCAAGGGTGGTCTCCAAATTATGAGTTATGTTAGTTATATCATAATGTTTTCAGAGCATGTTTATTATCTACCAGATAGAAGAAAATATTAGTGGAGTTCAATCTCCTAACAATAAATTCCTCATGCCATTGTTTTTCACAGCAATGCAATATTGCCATTTATAGACTTGGGGTAAGAATTCAACAAAGGAATTGCAATAATACTAGTTCATTGACTTTTACTTATACTTATTTGTTCTTTTTCTTTCAGACTTCCATTTGAATTTTTCTAACATTTCTCATTTATGAAGTTGAAGTCTAGATAAGTAGAAACATTGTTTCAGTTAAATTATTTTCTCTTTTCAACTTTCTTGAGATTTGGTGTCTTCTCTATATTCAATTTTAATCACTACTGCTCTACAACTTTTGAGTGGGAAAGAATGTCCAGTGTATATATATATATATATATATATTCTTTAACATTCATAAGTGCTTAGTGAACAGTGAATTGTCTGGGTCAATATACTTTATACACAATATTAATAATAATAACATTATTTAGATATACATAATCATCTTTCAACTTCTAACATTTGTGTATATATGGTCATTATAATGTGTTCTATTATATCTCAATATGCATAATACTATTTTCCCAATTTCTACTTTCTACCTCTTTTTTCTAATTTTAACTCTTAATAAAATAGCCATCATATTAAGAAGTATTCTATATTTATCCATCAGCCCTTGCCCTTTTTAGAATTTTAACTCTAATTGACTTTTTGGTAAACCTTTCATGCTTCTCCCTTTCTTACTTTCATTGATAACAAATGGTTAGATCTATACATGGACACAGGTAGTCTTTTTATTTGTTTATTATTTAAAATGTTTTGTTTTACTAGAGTGAAATGTTAAAAATTAGCTGTAAGCTTTGTTACTGAACATGTCATTCAAACTTTTTCTATCTTTTCTGCCTTCCAAATAAAACCTTGGCCAGATGCCTTGTAACTTTGATATTAGTGAATGGCAGCTGGATCATGGATACTCTAGGAAGGTGTTTCCCAACTTCTGCAACTTTAAGATGTATGGATATCAATTCTCGGAATTCCCCAGCCAGTCTGGAATTTGAAATCCAAACATCTTAAAGTTTCAGGAACTGTGAAGCATAGGAACAGAATCTAAAAGAAGTTCTTTCCCAACTGCACAGTTAAGTCTGTTTTACTGAAAGAACTAAATATAAACAAGAATATTTGATCCTTCTCACATTTCAAGAGTCTGACTACTAGAGGATGATTACTAACAAAGAAGAAACTCTGTTTTCTTCTAGAAATATATTGCCCATGAGTATTGAAAAATTTGACTGGTAAAATACTTACAAAGTCCTACTACTAAAACATCCATATTTTGTCATTAGTTCAACAGTGTAATTCTAGAAGTTTTCCTTGTAGAATGGCTCAGAAGTAAAATATATTTCTATCCATATATAGGGATAGAAAACTTTAGCCACGCACTTCTGAAGGATGCACTTAGCTTTAATTCAAAGAAGTGATGTAAAAAGTGCAGAAATATTGTGATGTAATGATTAGAATATTTGACTAGGACCAGGGAGATTCCCATCCAGCCATAAAACCCACAGGAGAATGCTCAGCCAATCAGTATTTCGCTCAGAGAGGTATAATGAAGACATATTGGGGTGGAAAATATGACGTTAAAGGAGCCCAATCTTTCTGGGTTTGGTTGAAGGTGTTTTTAATCTCAGTGATTCTCATTCAAGCGTAATTGGAAACCATTGTCTCTGAATTTAATATTATCATCCAGTTGTATCTTCAGAAAACCTCAATGACACAAATTGAAAATATGTAGATGATGATGAAATCATGCAAATGTCTTGATTGTGTACTTTCATAAGATGTTCTGAAACATTTGTGTGATTATGTCATCATGCAAATAGCATTTGTGTCCTGTGGATGCTCATGGAACAATACAATAAGGAACAGCCTTGATTTTTCAGTTCAGGTTGAATGTTCCAATGCTAGAAATAAGCTGTTGGAAAAATGCATTAAAATGCATTAAATAGAATTTAAATTATGAGACATAGATATGTGTTCATTAAAAATATAAGAAGATCCTTGTTCAGTCTGATCAATAGGCCAACAGATTATGTATTCTGTGCAAATGTGGTCAAATGCTCAAGAAAGTTGACATGAAAATTTATAACTTATTGTTTCTTAGCAACTGGTATTTATATTATGCACCATCAACATTAATAGCTATTGATAGTTCTATCCCTCATGAATTTCTCCAGGCCCATTTTAAAGTTGAGTAATTTGGTGGCCATCACATGTGCTGACAGTGGGGTTCCATTCTTTCACTCTATGCTGTAAAAAACACTTCTCTTATTGGCCTTGAATTCTCCTTATATTTGATTTTCAGCCCAGGTTATAGTATAATGATCAGCATTTAGCCAATACTCCCTGTTCTCATCCTGGCCATGCTAAATTTATTTTCTCATCAGGAAAACAACTTAGAAAAAAAATCCCTAATGTTCATTCACAAGTCATATTTTTTTCATCATTGTTTACATTTCAATGCTTGTGTGTTGACTATAATGAGATCCAATTTTGTTCAAAAATGTCTTGAACATAGATGGTGCAAATTCAAGTTAGAAGCACCCCTTAAAAATTGCCTATCCCTAGGGTGTTGGGACAAGGCATGAGAACCGTCCCTCGAGAGGACAGAAGAAAGGGCGGCCACCTGATGCCTGAGGGTATTTGGAGACAAACCCTTGGTGAGTACATCCTGTAGGAAGACGAGGACCTGGAGAACGGTGGCATCTGTGGGGAAGAAACCCTTGGGGGAACACCAACGGCAGAAAGTCCGCCACGTGGTATCATAAATGCGGTTCGTGGATGGCTTCCATGATACCTGGAGAGTGTCAATGACATCGGAGGGGTACTGGATGCCCCTCAGAAGGCTCCGCTCAAGCGCCAGACGGTCAACCGAAGCCACTGAAGGTCTGGGTGTGAGATGGCTCCCTGTCTGAGGGACAGGCGGGGAAGAGGAATCTGCCAAGACTGACCCATGGGTAGGTTCACGAGGTCCGCAAACCAGGGGTACCTGGGACAGAATGGGGCCAGGAGCAAGACCTCGGCCCTCTCCTCCAACAGTTTCCTGATAACCCTGGTTAGTAGGGGAAGGGGAGGAAAGGCATAGAGGAGGCCCCGGGTCCAGGACATGTGAAGAGTGTCCACCGCTTCCGCTCCCGGGTCCTGGAACCTGGAGAAGTATCTTGGAAGCTGATGATTCTGACGGAAAGCAAACAGGTCCACCAATGGACTGCCAAACCGGTTCCTGATCTCCTGGAACAGGGAAGCATCGAGCTGCCACTCCTCCTGGTCAATGGACAAGCAGCTGAGCCAGTCGGCCCGGGTGTTCGAAGCCCCCGTGATGTGGAGGGCCCGGATCAACCGCAGGTGAGACTCCGCCCAAGACCCCAGCAGTTCGGCCTCGAGCATGAGGGTCCAGGATTGTGTCCCCCCGAGACGATTCACATGGGCCTTGGCAGACATGTTGTCTGTGAGAACCAGAATATCCCTGCCCGAAACAGTTCTCTCGAAGGACCTGAGCGCTAGTCGAATGGCCCTGAGCTCTAGCCAGTTTATGCTCATCAGGCGCTCCTCCTCCAACCACTGACCTTGTGAGACCTCTGACTGGAGATGTGGCCCCCAGCCGAAGAAGCTGGTGCCGGTGGTAAGGACCAGCCAGTTCGGTTCTCTGAAGGAGGATCCCTTGGTGATCACTGAAGAAGTCCACCACTCGAGGGAACGCTTCACGTCAGGGGGAACCCAGACCTGAGCCAGGGAAGGGGAGCAGGAACCACTGGAGACTCCTGCAGTGGAGCCACGCCCATGGCGTGATTGAAAAACAAGACACCATCATTGCATCAGCAATCAACGCCCTCACATCCTCCTGAGCCAGACGGTCACTAAGAGAGGCAGGCCGGAGGCCGCCCGCCGTGGGCGTAAAAGTGGCCTCAGGTTGGGATGTTAGAGGCCTGCTATTGGGAGGCCAAAACTGATCAGGCCTAGGAACCTGGTAAAAATCTAAGGGCAAATCACCTTGGTCTAAGGGTCTTGGATCCCCATGTTCCCTTAAGGAGCCAAACAAGAGTGGATTAGATGGGAAACTCATGGTGGGACCCAAAGGGGTCTCAGGGGACAGGGCAAGTTCAGGCCTTTCTTCCAGGATAGTAGGTAAAGAGTGAGGATTCGACAAGGAAGAGGCTACATCCTGCCTAGAGGCCACCCTAGCCACCTTGGCGATGGCCTTCTCCATGGCCTTCAGAGCCTCGCACTCGGAGGACTTAGAAGTCTTTGAAGCCTTGCTGCTTGAGCTGGCCCTGGCAGAAGTGCCCCTTTTGGGTGCCCTTGGCCTGAGGGCGCTCACCTCAGCTGGAATCTCAAGGCTGGGTGGGAGTCCTGAATCCTCCTCAGAGCGGGCCATAGCAAACAAAAGGGGTTCGAAGCTCACCAAGGAAGTCGTAGCAGGCAGGGAAGCCTCATCGTTCCATGAGGCGCCGAGGCTGTCACCAAAATGGTGGCCACCAATCCCCAACGGTCCCACCGGAGCTTCTGAGCCTTCTTCTGAGCATTGCGCTTGCTGAGGGGCAGTCTCAAGGCTAGCGCAGCCGAAAAAATGAGCCAGGCACTAACCGCCGATCCCAGGCCGGTTGCTGCTCGTTCTGGCGTCACGGAGCAAGCCCCTGGATGCTGCGATGAGGAAAGCCAGCCGTCTATCTCCTCAGCCAATCATTCGGCTTTTGGCGTGAAGTGGCAAACCGCAGTTTGGGCGCCAAATTCAAACTGCCCTATCCAAACACAGTCGAACAAGGCAAAAAAATCCTAATAAAAACGCTAAACTAATGGTGGATCTAGCAAGTTAGGAGTGGCTTAACTACACGTCTAGTCCTGCCAGGACTGAGTCAAAAAAAGCGGGAAGGACATCAAGTTGAAGTAATTTATATGAGGGCAGACTCAGTCCTCATTGGCTAAGGCGGAGTTAACCCATTCCTGGCTGCTGGATCCACCTCTATGGAGAATAGTGCATGCAGTTTTTGTCTCCACAATTTAAAAAAGATGTTGACACTCTAGAAAGAGTGCAGAGAAGAGCAACCAATTTACAGGATCCAATTTGGGTCGGTCACCAGGACAGCAGGTTTAGTCTTCCAAACTTTGAGACTTGTGCTGGAGCCTATCCTCAGATAATTCATCCCTATCACAGTGTATGCTAGTGAATTGTGAAACTGTAAAAAATATACAATGTATTTATTTGCTGTCTATTCTTAACTCTTTTTTATGAATATATACTCTACATCATAATAACAAAAGACCAGCATAGAGCTCCTGATGGGTCTACAAATTTTAAGTCATAATGTTCAAAGCACAAACCTTTTTTCTCAAATATTGTAGTCGTGTTCTATGGTCTTTATACAGAAACAGAAATCTACATATTTATGTTGTGCTTCAACCACATCACATTCCTGTTGACTTGTTGATTTCTTTCTTGATTGTATAAATGTAGAGTCAGTCTTTGGTTTAGGTTTTTGACAAAACAATAGGGGGTTAGATTTTTTTTTAAATTCCTACTACTGATTTTTAAAAATCTGAATAAATACCCTCATCTGCTTTGCTATGGCTAGATGATTAGCATTATAATTTCTTCTGTTTGAATAGACTGGTTAATAATTTGTATAAATAGTGAAGTGGCATGATGCCAATGCATTTCTATGTGGTAAGCCATTCAATTTAATATGCCATCAGCTGCATTTGCCTCCAAGGACCACTCAACATTTTTCAGTGAGTTAGACTGTATGTTTTTATTGCAATAGCAAATTGACAAGGAAACCAGAGAGGGGAGATAAATTCAATTTAGGAAGTATAGAAGAAAGATGGTGAGGCCTTACCTTGAGCAGGGAAGGAGGAAAACGGATCAGCCAAAGGGCTCAATTGGTTGGCAAGAGTCCTTTCCATTACATCTCTTCCTTCTCCCCCATTATGCAGTTCTAGCATTAATATTGCAAAGCATCTTCATACCGTAGTATTTCCTCCTATCTAGATAATAGCTTATCTACATGCTTATCTAATGTAGATATAACTTAATAGACTTATGTGTAGGAAAGCTTCTGAAGAGGTCCAATCTATGAAAACACAGGTGAAGAAGGTGACAGTGGGGAAATGTTGGAAGAGTTCTGGCCATTAGAAGTAATCTAATTAGAAGCTATATTGAAAATACAATGAAATTCTATTGGGAATTCAAGATTTGTGCTGTTATAAGGTATTGTAGTGTAAATGATAATAATGGAAGTACCGGTATGTCTTTAGTCTTCAGATTATTACCCTCTGTTAACTTCAGGAATGAGCAAGTATTGGTATGAGCCAGTGGTGAAATCTAACATTTTTCTCTACCGGTTCTGTGGGTGTGGCTTATTTTGTGGCCGTGGGTTGAGGTCAGGTAACTGAGTGGGCGTGCTTTTATACTTTATACACAAACAACACAAAAAACTTTTACACTTTACACACACACAAACAACACAAAGCAACACAACACAACTGACTCACACACCATGCAAAAGCACACAAAATGGCTCCTGCCACAAGCATGAACCTCACAGGGTCACAAAGAGCTGGAAAATTGCACTTTGCACACCCAACACAAAACAACACAACTGACTCACACATCATGCAAAAGCACACAAAATGGCCCCTGCCACAAGCATGA
>JANHFT010005282.1:96005-106220 GCA_032467955.1 Pseudoxenodon macrops | reverse complement strand
ACTTGGCCAATAAAGAATTCTATTCTATTCTAGTCTAGTCTAGTCTAGTCTAGTCTAGTCTAGTCTAGTCTAGTCTAAAGGAGATACAATTAAAGCTATTTAATTGTAATAGTAAAATATAACACAAATTAAACTTAAAAAAGAGAAAGATGAAAACAGAAAAAAAGACAGAAAGAAAGAGAAAGAAAGAAAATGAGGAAAAATGAGAGGGAAAGAATAGAAAAAAGAAAGAATAAAGCAAAAGAAATATATAAATAAGTTATTTCCAACTTCCACCCAAAATATAAACAACTTGAATGATTTTTCATCTCCTCCATGCTTACAGGCTGTTATCTCTTCATCCCATATCCTAACTCTTCTTTATAGACAGGTCCCTAAAGCATAATTTTAAAACAGACTTTCCCATTGGGAGGGATATGGGGCTCCCTCCAGAGGGAACCTTGAGTAATTTCAGACAAAGGCACCCTTGGCTTCCTTTCCTGAATTCACTTTCTGCTGTTGAGGGAAATGGGGAGAGGTGCCATTTCTGTTTTACTTTTGAAGGTGTTTTTAAAGGGCCAGTTGTTCATTTTAGTATAGTATAGTACATGGGTAGAAAAATTCAGATCATTTCACTTTGCCCAGCCAATGGCCTTCTAGATCTATTGGACTATACATCCCACCTTCTCCTTCCATATTTGGAAAGCCCCAAGAAGGGATTGAAAAGATGGGATTCAAACTGACGGCAAGCCTTCTCTCTGATGACTTTTTCTTATTTAAGCTTTTAAAAAAAGGAGGGGGGAGTCAAATAAACAACTTGCCCCTTGAGGGGTCTTTTCAGATAGACAGCCAGGCTCACTTTCAGATTAATTCAACCCTTCCAAAAAACGGGAATACGCCACTCTTTCCCACTCTGACTTTTTCATTCCATATGGGTTTTTTCCCCTCAGGATATTAATAAGTATAGATTATTATGATGTGACAAGAAATAAATTTGAAAGGATGCTTTTTTTAAGGCACACACAATACAATTTTTGACTATAACTAAGGAATTGCATCCACTAATGAAACTCCTTTCCATAAAACCCAAATCTACTTTCGGTGTGTGTGTTGTGGTTCATATAGAGGCATGAAGGGCTTAAGCAGGGGGACCACACCTGCTGTTTTGGCAATTGTCACTCCTCCCCACCCACCTAGCAACACAGAGCAGGCTCCATCCTTTTTGAAATGTTTATTAAATCAAGCAAATTATCTTGGAGGTTTTATTCATTCTCTCTTAATTCCCTCCCTCCTCCCAACTTTGCAGATTTTAGGTGTTTTCTAATATTTTGATACCCACCTGCTGAGTTTTAGTAGCCTTTTTGCAGCTGTACAGCCACTTGTAATGCCATCTCAGTCTCAAAGTTAGTTTTCTTTTAACAAGAGGAACTTTTAACAAATTTGCAGCATGGATTCTTTTTCTTCCTTTCTTTTCCTCCTTTTTCCTTCTTTTCCTCCTCTTCCTCTTTGCTCCTCCTCCACTCCTTCTCTTTCTCCTCCTGCTCCATCCCTTCCTCCTGCTCCTCCTTTTGGACATTCAATTCTTTTCTCCTTCCATTCCTACTCCCAATTCCCTTCCACCCAAAATATGGTTTTTGCAGGCTGCCCATCCACCACGCTCTCCCCATCCTCTTTGGGCTGTTTTGAGATCCTTCCATTTGTTTTATTTCATTGGCTAAACTCATACTCAACATGCCACAGTCTGGTTTGGTCATTATTAACCTGCCCTGTTTATTATTATTATCATTATTATTTGTAATTTGATATGTTTTAAAGTACTGTAGTTTAAATGTGTGCATTGTTTTAATTCTTGACATTTACATTGTTTTATTATTGAATTCTTCCCTACATAATCACTTTTTTATAAATAAAGTATAAGCTAGAATAAGTTATAAACAAATCAATATCACTTTTCCCCCCTTTCTGCAATCTTTACTGAAATGTTGGCCAAATCCAACATTATTCCAAATACTTAATATCATGGGACTGGAAGGAACCTTAAAGATGTTCTAGTCCAACCCCCTATCCAAAGTAGGACTCCTTAGACCATCCTGGACAAAAGGTTGTCCAATCTTTTCTTGTAAACCTCTAATGATGGAGCACACACAACTTCGTGAGGCAAGCTATTTCATTGACTAATCATTCTTGCTGTCAGGAAATTCCTCCTTATTTCTAGGTTGAATCTCCTTCTGATGAGTTTCCACCCATCAGGATGATGAATAAAGCAACTCCCTCTTCCCTGTGACAGTCTTTCAAGTATTGGCTTTCAAGTATTGGAAGATTGCTGTCATGTCTCCCTTGAGCCTTCTCTTCATTAGTCTAAACATACCTGTTTCCTTAACCATTAATTCTATGATTTAGCCTCAAGACCCTCTTTCATCATCTTTGTTGCTCTTCTCTGCACTCTTTCTAGATCCTCAGTGTGTGTGTGTGTGTGCGCGCACACACGCATGCATCTCCCACAGGTTCCCCTGCTTAGCTGGTGGTAAATCCAATTTTTTAAATCACAGGTTCTGTGGGCGTGGCTTGGTGGGCATGGCAGGGGAAGGATACTGCAAAATCTCCATTCCCACCCCACTATGGGGCCAGCCAGAGGTGGTATTTGCCGGTTCTCTGAACTACTCAAAATTTCTGCTACCAGTTCTCCAGAACCTGTCAGAACCTGCTGAATATCATCCCTGCAGTGAATCTGACTATTTTTCTTTAAAATGTATTTTGGAGACCACCCATAGGTGAATAGCTTGATCCAAAGGGGGTTCTTCATCTGGTCTGGTCTTACTTGCTAAAGCCAAGTTTGGCAATAAAGACTCAGGCCCTTTGAAAAATAGCCTGTGAGAAGACATGGAGGTTTTTGCCTAAGTGAAGGACAACTCCTCATTGAAATTCTCATTGTGTTCGCTTCACGGTTGAATGACTCCGTCTTGCTTACCTTGAGTCCAAAGGTTTGTTGGTGGGAAGCTATCAGCTACTATGCTCTTCAAGAATCCATGGCAAGATGGACCTCTTGTGAGGATTTATGGTGAACTACAAGTCCCTGACAAACAAAGTTGACGTTGTGGTGGATAGTGAATTCTGGCTGGCAAAAAACACTTCCAAAAAAGGAGAGATTGTGAGATCACCCACTTGTATTCCAGACAACTGCTCCTTGGAAGTAAACTGCATGAACTTGTGAGTTGAGATGTTGGGAATGGAAGGATTTCAATCTAGTTCACAGCCATATAGTAGCCTATGTGGACACAGGATTTGCTGAGCCGTTCTTAATCACATTCAATCAAATTGCTTCTTAATTGCTATTTAACTATTCAACTATTAAAAGTATACTGAGCAACATTTTTCTAATGCCAGCTGAGTTTCTTTCAATTCTTAACAAAAGAAATTTTAAATGCAACTTTAAGGATATATATTAAAACATTTGTTGAATAAACAGAAAAAGAATGATATGAATGTTTATTTTGGAAAGTTATAAATGGTTCAGATGGACTTGTAGTGTCATTGGATACAAGCAGCAAATAAATTTCATCAATAAATAATAAATTTGTAATAAGATGTTGAAATTCATTATAAGACTCCTTCCCATGGGAAAAATATAATTGTTTTGAATTTTAAAAAGAAAAAAAAAGATGATTGAATGGGACTAGACACTAGAAAGAAAAAGAAGAACTGGACATTAGAAAGAACCAGAAGAAGGAACTAAGAATTAAAATTAAAGGAGAAGAACATTAAAATTTGACTTACTAATAGAATGGAGCAGAATACTTTAACAATTGGATATGTTGAAAGATATTTGTGAACAATGGACACAGAAGAAAATTCCAAGAGTGTCGGATATCCATCTGTTCAGTAGACTAGGTTTAAAAAATGTTCTGGAAGAGGAACAAGCTTTATTGGACAAAATTGAGACTTACCGTATTTGAAAATTGATTTAAAAATGACAGGCTATAACAATGATTTTGAAAAAGATGTTATATTGAATATAGAGCTGAAACTGGCTGATCTGTTAATAATTAAAACGAATATACAAATAATAAATCAAAAGACTGTCCTGGATATTTTTTTCTATATTGGATTTACAAAATTAAATCTAATCTATTAAAGTTTGAAAATCTTTATAAGAACAGACAGAAAAGAAAGGACCTAAAACCTGATTTTTTACCCTCCGTTCCCTGAAGGCTTCCCTGAAGCCTCCAGAGGGTGAAAATGGCTGAAAATCAAGGGCGAAAATCAGCTGGCCAGTGCGCGCAAGTGCGCTGGAGCTGACAGGGCAACGCCCTGCATGCCCTCAGAAATAGTTTCGCATGCCACCTGTGGCACATGTGCCATAGGTTCGCCATCAGTGTTCTAGGATATTAAATTAAAGAAGAAGAAATTAAAGATCAAGATGGTTAAAATGAAAGGAAGGAATATAAAGTTGGTTTATTTGATCAAAGTTAAAATAGATATCTTGAAATGTCTCATAACCCTTATTGGACTTTTGCTGATCAGGACTGAATCAATGAGGCTTTAAAATTTTGTTTATAGATAAGAGATGGAATGTGGGGAAAAGAGATCATTTGTTGCATTTTAAGAAAAGGTGATAAATTACTAAAATTGTTTATACTTGTGATGAAGGTGGAAGTCATTTCTTTTTTAGCTTAGTTTACTAACTTATATCTTTTTAACTATAATGTTCAATAAAATTGTAATTAAAAAAAGAGCTCATTTTGTGATGAAAATTTGAAGTTTCTATAGAATTTCTCATGCTGTCCAAGAGTAATCAATTAAAAAAAAATATTTCTGAGACCTCTTCTGCACCAAGGAACAGACGTGGGTTTAATTTCAGACTCAGTCTAATAAATGACATAACACAGCCTATTCTTAAGCAGAATATGTCTTTCACACGATGAAGAAAAGCGTTGCTTCCAATCTGTGGTATATATAATCCAGAATATTTATTGTATATTCTAGATTTTCTATGTAGGAGACATTGACTGATCTGCAAATAGAGAGAAGTGGTTGCCAGCTTAATTTACAAGCCAAACTCCTAAGAAATTTGGGCATGATTTAGAACAAAGCTTGGTGGCAGCAACTCAGAAATGTGATAAATTTTGCTTTTTTGGATTCATTTGCTGTCTCCTTTATAAAACAAAATATTCCAAGTTGCAATTATTTGTGCATTAAAACAGTAAGCCTAAGACATCTGAAAATTAGAATTCCATGTCAGACTGTGAATATCCCACAAGCATGCTGCCTTTCATTAAAATCTGTTTGACATTTTTGTTATGTGCAGAGAGGCAAAGGATGCCAGAAAGCTTGATATTTGTGATTACATCCTTCTGCTAATACAAGACATTCGAAAATTGTATTAAAACATTAGCTACAAAAGGCTGAGCAGCGAAAAACAACAAATAAATAGATTTAGCATTTGTTTTTATTTTTAAAAGGAAAAAGTAGGCCACCGTATGATCCGTTGCCCTAAATAATTTCCTAAGCAAGTGCAACCTTTCTAATTCTTTTCTTCCTTCCTTCCTTTCTCCCGAGGAGTCTGTTGATAAGAAATGTGCTAATTCCCTCCATGCTTGCTCTCCCTCTTCCCTTCCACCCCCTTTGAAAAAAAAAAAAGGAGAGAGAGGAAAAAGTGCAAATTTTTAATCGTTCTTGGGGAATCGTGTAATGATCGCGAGTCACGTGACCCCCCTCGAAAAAGATATTATTTTGTCACAATAACGCAAGTAAATTATCTCACCGGCAACTTGCTTAAAGGTCAGAGAGATCATCTGATGCAGAAGATGGAAATTTCTCCTGCCAAAACAATATTGACAGCTTATCAAGCAGGATGGAGAAAATACAATGATATAATAGAATGTAAGGTAAGATAACACTTGCTACTGGAGGCAGAAAATATGACATGGCATTTCAATTTTAAGGTTATGTGCAGGATGATATCGTATGGAAACGAGGAGACAAAACAGTGTTCCTTGCATGTGAATTTTATCATGGGCAAATGCGACTACAGTATTTTAATGTACAGTGTGGTTATTAGATGCATCTTAGGGGGGAAAAAAAGCTTCGTCTTCAGAGTCATTTGCAAATAGATGACAGAACACAAAGCAAGAATAATATTCTTCCTCATTAAACCTAAAACAAAGCCCAGAAACCAATCATACATCTCTTTTCCTTTAGTTCAGAGAGAGTTTGGATATTTCTAAAGGATTCTCTACCAGCCTGTCTCTACCTGGACATGCCACAATAAGTGGACTTAATGCTGGACTTCCAGCGGTCATCATGCTGGCTGTGGAATTCTGGGAGTTGAAGTCCACATCCCTGGAGTCAGCCCATATTTTGGCGAGCTCTCCTAGACATTGCTTTAGGCTGGGTTGTGAGATTCTATTAGCCCGATCGATGGAAATGAGAATCATTCTGTTTGAAAAGCTTGCTACCTGCTGTCCTGTGATTGAGACCCATAGTTGGTCAATTCTTGACCAGATATGAAGATAGAAAGATAGGGAGAAAAAGTTGGGGTTCATATATCATTGTATGCTGACCATGCTTAGCTGTGCTTTATTAAATAAACCACAATAATCTGGGTTCATGCAATACACGGAGCTGAAGCATTAACTGATGGCTTGTGCCACTGCAGTTCTTCTGGACTTCAGTGACCAAAGAATCACATCAGAGTGGAGGAAAGCAAATTATATCATGGGCTCCTTTAACTAGAACATATTAGTTTTAACCTGAAGGAGCCCCATGAGTCAATACACTCTGCACTTCTAATTGTGCTCTAGAGGATAGGGAATGTATCTTCCTTCCTTCCTTCCTTCCTTCCCTTCCCCTTCCCCTTCCCCTTCCCCTTCCCTCCCCTTCCTTCTTTCCTGTTTTTCCACCTTTTCCCTCCCTCCCTCCTTCCCTTCCACCCTTCCTTCCTTCCGCAAAGCCTAGACAGAAAAAGATCATGTTGAAATTTTATTGGGAAAAAAATGAGAGCAAGCCAGCTTGGTATCTGGCCAGAAGTGCATTTAGTAGAGAAGAGAAGACATTAATGAGAGCCAGTCTTCATTGATGGTATGAAAATCAGAAACACAAGAGAGCTGTAGCTGAAACAGGCCCTACATAAAGAGAATATAGAACATACTTTCTGAGTTTTCCGGTGTCTATTGGAATCTTTTCTTCCAACCCACCAACAGATGTAATTAAGACTCTTGTACATGTGGCTTACCAACAGCTTCCAAATATGTGGTGTTTTTTTTAAAGAAACTTGATTATCCATCTCATTGTTGCGACCAGATTCCCGTTTCTCTTATCTGTTCTCTCTTCCATCTTTATTTCCCCCATCCCACTTTTAAGAGGACAAACGAAGGACAGCATCCAGTGGCTGCCTATTTAACTTTGCATGCACCGCTTATGGAAGAAAATAGACAATATAACATGCAGTCGTTTCCATTTTGGCTAAAATCTATTAGAAACGTGTTTCTCCGGGAGAAAAAGAGAATGGAAAAAGCTGCTTCTCAATGGGACTCAGTGTTAGATCCAGATCTCTGCAGAAATCAACACAGTCTTAGATAACAGCAAAGGAATACAAGAATCTCCAAATCTTTGTTGACATTTGTTGGCTATTCACACTTTTACATGGCAGATACAGTTACCCTAATCTGGTTTCATGCATCTTCTCAATGTATGATTTGGTTTCCTTGGTTTTGCTTAAAATGTAGTGTGGATTTCCCTGCTGGGGAACAACTAATGGCTAAGGTGGTTGAACCTAGTCAATTGCTGCCTTCATAAACCACGATTAAGCAAGCCATGGCTTGGCATGGTGAGTGAATCCAGTCACTGTGTCAAAAATCCAATAGGAAAATAACCAAAGTGTGAGATCTAAGGCTAGATAGGTTTCCATGAGATGTTAAGGTGTCATACCTTATCATGATATGGCTTTTTGGTTGAATCATATTTGTGGTCATGAAATATTGCATTGTGCAAATTCCAGTGCCTAACAAGAGTAAGAATTTATTCAGAATTGGGACTTTTCAAGGATCTCCTTATCCTCTCTGGTGGTTTGGGACTAAAATAGGATTTAAATCCTGAAATTCCAAAGTCCATTCTCGCCCCCTCCATGTTAGACCCTTATCTTTTGATTATCAGACTGAGTTCACACATAGTATCCACACATTCTTTGAATATTATATGTGACCCCCCAGTATGCCGTTCTTGCAATAAATTAAGCCAACATCAAATAATTGTTTTGCTCTTTCTTTAGCATCTTCGTGGTGTGGGATACTGGGTTAAACAATGTGGAAAAAAATGTTTGGTAAAAACCACAACGCAAAGAAGAATACATGGGATTGTTTATGTGTTGAGGGAAGAAAGAATGCTTATTATTTTATTATTTCGCATTCATTATATCGTAGAGCCAGCTAATGCACAGGTTCAGCTTCCTATCTTTACCTTTTGAAATATATAGGGGCCGTGTCACCCTGAAGTGGAGAAGGATCATTCCGCATCCTTTTGTATTTCTCTTTTAAGAGTCAGGTACCACCAACAATTCAAATCAGATTTCTCCCCCCCCTCCTTTGCTGAGAGATGCATAGCTTAATAAAGCGGAGAGCATCTCAAAACGGTACCCTCAGATTTTTTTTCCGTGAAAGGAACGCTTAGAAGATGACAAACATCGCTTGAGATTGAATCACGATAGGATAGGTCAGCTCCTTTCTTTCTCTGTAAAGAAGCACGATTATCTTTCTCGTTACATTATGCTTTGGAGAGAGAGAGAGAAAAAAACCCGAGGATATTCAATAAAAGATCCGTAGCACTAAAAAATAAAATAAAAAATCCCCTCCCCAAAAGTGACCTCTTTGATGTTCATGGACAAGGTTTTCTGCTTTTCAAACTTTGCCTGGGAGCGTAAAGAGCTACGCATCGTATCTCCAGTCTTTCGACTTCTTTAAAAAAAAAAAAAAAAGAGGCATCGTTTTGCCAAGTTATAATATGGTGAAACATATTTATGTGCAAAATAAAACACAAACAAACAGAACAGTGAGGGTTTAACACTTGCCGCATTTGAATGTTCCAAAATGGTAATGGTCCAAGATACATATGTTGAAATTATCCAAGATGAGGAGAAGATATTTCTCTGGCAGACAACCTCGCATTTTTCAAAAGCAAGCCAGCCAGAACCTAAAAATATTGCAACTGACTTAAGACCAATTAAGGAGGAACTTTTTTCAGTGTCATATCAGAATTACGGAGAAATTATCAGCATCTCCGATAGTATTTCAATCCGGCTTGCTGCGGAGTAGGACAAAGGGACAACTTTAGGGTTCACCGTGGGTGGTTAGGCGTATGCAGAAATGAATTTAGCTTTAGTCAAGCATGGCTACTATTGATAACTGGCTATGCAAGATATTCTTTATTTATTTATTTGTCTCTTGCCTTTATTGTTTTTTTCCCCAAATACCTCAAGGCAGCGAACATACCTAATACAGGTAGTCCTCAATTCACGACCACTATTGAGCGCAATATTTCTGTTGCTAACTGAGACATTTGTTAAGCGGGTTTTGCCCTGTTCTGGTCACAGTTGTTAAGTGCATCCCTGCAATTGTTAGGTTAGTAACATGGTTGTTAAATTAAATGGCTCCCCCATTGATTTGGCTTGTGAGAAGGTCGCAAAAGCGGGATCGCATCATCCCGGGACACTGCAACCGTCACAAATGTGAGTCAGTTGCAGGGAAGCCAGTTTGGAAACATTGGACTAGAAGACAATCACTCTTCAAGATGATTCAGGGATTGTTTGAACCAGGTAGGGAGGATTGGATTATACGCAGAACCAAAAAGATTAGGATCGTGCAAATACACTAAGACAAAAAAGCAAAAGGCTGGAACGCTGTGGGGCATCATCAGGTTGTTCCAGGGGGGTCTACGAAGGCTTGAAAAAATGTTATGATTTAAATTTTGAATTAGGTCTTGGGGGCCCCTGGCCACAAAAGGTATTTAAAGGGGGTCTTTGGTGAAGAAAAGGTTGAGAACCACTGATCTAGAGAGTTTTCAGTGCTGAAGGCAGATCTGAACCTGCATTTCTTCAGGCAGTCCAACTCCTCAAGTACAACACAGTGATTCAGTTTATTCTCTCTCTCTCTCTCTCTCTCTCTCTCTCTCTCTCTCTCTCTCTCTCTCTCTCTCTCTCTCTCTCTCTGTCTATATATCTCTCTCTCTCTCATCTCTCTCTCTCTC
>JANHFT010005282.1:78304-91327 GCA_032467955.1 Pseudoxenodon macrops | reverse complement strand
CTGGCTGTACACCGCCCTGAGTCTCTTGAGAGAAGGGCGGTATAAAAATTTAATAAATAATAATAAATAAATAATAATAATAATTAGGGAGCGCATCCTTTGGACTTCTACCCTTGACCTCTCAGTGCAATATCTCAGGCAGCACTCCAAAAAATAAGTGGGATACAAAACAAAAGAAATTAAATAGTACAATTTGTTATAGTTGTATTGATTCAACATATTGAATAATTTTCTCCTTCAGCCATATTATACATCCCACAACTTTGTAGCAATCTCTGAGGCACTCTGGGGCCACCCTAAGGCTTTTCTGCAGGCACAGGTTGTATGACTCTGCTCTGGATTCTGTTCAGAGCTAGGAGAAACAAGAAAAACAAACCTGGATCAGAGCATCGCATCTGAATAGTATAAGCAAAGTGATCCCCATCAACCACTAGTTTGTTCCACGAGTTGAGGATCCTGCCACTTTGATTCGGCACATGATCCATCTGCTAAATCAGGTCCTCTCCTCCTTCCAGCATGAAAATCAGAAACCTGTAGTCACATCCGTTGTATATGTAAAACTATCACACTTCCTATCGCTAAAACTTCTAATGTGGGGCAAAAATGACAGGCAGCCTATTTACTTTGCATGATAAGCTTCTTAAAAAGTGATAGAGGGAATATGGATTTTATTAGACAAATGCTCCCTTGATTCCTTCGATCTCCTATGTTGCCGCTGGACAAAGCATAAAGTATGTCATCAATTTGCTTCCTCTATGGAATTTTACAGGCAACGCCATTTGCCATTTATGCCCTACTGATGTTTTCTTCCTTTTTCTGTTTTTGTTTTTGCTTTTTTACAGGGGAAATCCATCAGGGAGACAAAGAATTGCACATGGCATTCCAAGAAGCTTCTGTCCGTGAAACAACTCGTTCAGTTAATCAGTCAGCTTGCTAGTTTCAGCAGGCTTAGTTTGCCCAGGCAATATCTGATATTTCATAAAATTTCAGGGAGGTAGCAAAGAGAATTTGGCCTCTTTTCTTTTTTTTTATGAAGCCTTGAAAGCTTGAAGACTAATGAAGGAGGATCTTCTGAATTTCACCTAAGCTTTTCATTCATTCAAATTGGAATTATGACCTTTTAAACTTTCCCCTCAGTTCCTCTCAGGTCTGCATGCTCTTCCAAGTTCTGGAAATTTCTTTATTTCTAAAAAAAAAAGGTACGGTATCTTATGTGTTCACGTTTCATTTGGGAGAAATAAATCATTTTCTAAATTCATGTAGTTTTGCATGCTTAGAAGGGGTAGTAGATATGAGTTTATAATATTTTAGTATGGGTTTGACCTGTTTACATTTTTTTGGGAGGGACCATTAGATTACATCATCTTCCAGAGCAAGCCAGGAAATCTGCCAACCAAGAAACCACATAAATGAGCCTTTGTATCAGCAGAGAAAACAACAGATCCTGTCTGTAGCAGTTCCAAATGTGTCAAAGAGTACTTGCTGTAGTGTAGAAGATTACTACTAGCAGCCCTTAGGAAAGACAATAGGATTTAGGTGTGGCTTCTTGCGGAAAAGACATCCACCAGGAGTTGATAAACTGATCTTTTAGTCTATAAAGATTGTAGATATCTTTGGAGATTCTCAGTCATCCAGTTCATGGTTGTCCCAAAGGGACTTTTTTCAAACTGCAACTGGACTTTGTTTCTTTTTCTTTTTTTTCCTTAAAGACATTTCACTTCTCATTCAACAAAATTCTTCAGTTCTCTAACTGGTGGAAAAGGAAAGCATTTATACTCTTGGTAGTCAGCCAGTCAGCAACACCCTGTGGTCATCAAAGCCACCTGGGGGTTAATGTTAACATAATGTTCACAATTTAACATTATGCCTCCTGTTTACAGTGTGGTCTCTCAGCAGCCCTATGAAGATTCCACATTTGTTTCCACTCTGATTCAGGTGACTATAAAAACACAGATTAACCTCCAATGGCTGAACATTTTTCTTGAAACATCTTACACAGATGATGTGACCTAATTTGGCTAGTGAAACAGCTGCAAGAAAACAAGCAAGCTCAGAGAACACCAAGGACTCCTGTTGAAACATCTTCAAGAACTTTTTTTTAAAGTTGCAGTTTGAAAAATGCATCTTTGGGACTATAAAGATTGTATTTTGTCAAAAATTTCATTTTAGCCAAACCGTATTATCCTTTCTAGCCATCTATGTATTTTTGCCCAATTTTTTTTTTTTTGGCACAAGTCCACCACATATGATAATATGTGCCCGTCTTTTGATTACATTCCCAATGTAATGTTTTAGCTAACCTAGCAGGTGGTACATGACATCTATAAAACATTTTATATACATTTTCTTTATAAGAAGTTGCCATTGTTAATCTATAGTTCCTTTCCCATAAAGTTTGCCATTTCTCTAAGTCTATATTATATCCAAAGTTTTTTCCCCATTGTACAATGTTTTATTTGTTCATCCTCCATTTTTAAATTTAGCAAAATGTTATATACCTTCTTAATTACTTTTTCATCAGAGTTCAACAGTATCTTATGAAACCCTGTTTGTCTTTTATAGAAACTATACTTTTTCATATCTATATTGTATCTATATTGTATTTGCAATTGAGGCCACCATGATGTGGAAAAATAAATCTACATTTATCGATGTTAGGAAGGATTGCCAGGATAAAAACGAATATCCTACCAAGACTGCTTTTCCCGTTTCAAACAATATCTATAAAAATGGAAAAATGCAAAAGAATGGATAACTCTCAGACACAAAGGACTGTTAGATTTAGAAGGACATGATTTACAATTAGGATGGCATGCCTTCTTATGGTATGAGAAAAATAAAATCCATAGATATTTTCAAAATCACTATATAAGAAATTCACTAATATCAATATGGGAAAAGATAAAGCCTAAAATATACTTGAAAATTCCAGAATGGCTCTCAATGATGGAAGCTTTTACATACCCAAATCTGGTGAAGCTTGAAAAAATCATGACATATAAAGATATTTTAGACAACAGAAATTAAAATTGAAGCAAGAGCTTGAAGAAGGACATTATACAATCATGATGAAAACATTTTCAATCTTTGTTATTCTAGAAAAATGATTTGGATTACCAAAAATATTGATTTATAAAATCATTTGGTTTGAATATAGTTTCAGTTTGGATCAATATTTAAGTTTCCTCCTATTATAAAATTATCCATGTTATTTATTATTTTTACCATTCATAAATTTTATGAATAAATTTTATTTGTGTAATAATTTGTATTAAACTTTTTAAATATAAAATACAAATGAAAATAAAGACAATGGGGAAAAGAGGTAAAGGGAAAAGGGGAAGGGAAAAATGAGAGAAATGGAAAGAAGAGAAAGGCAATGATTTCCAATTTTTTTTCAGCATAGCAAATTACATAGTAGAAGTATAATCTCAACTTTTTACTTGTATAAGAATAGTAAATATTAACCACATACAGTAAAAACAACTCCTTTAACTGGAATAAAGTAATCTCTCTAACTTTTGATGGAACATCAATTAAAGGGATAAAACCTTCCCAAGACAAATTACTGAGTCTTCTTTGAATTGATGGACAATTTTGCACTGCTTGACCTTTGGTGGCAGGAAAATGAACTGGCTAGAGGATATACTTTTTATTCAGAATGGCATAAATCATTTTCAAGAATAGATATGATATGGATTTCTGAAAGTTTAGTTAACAAAGTGTCAAAAGTGGACATTTTACCTAAAATCTTTTCTGATCATAATCTAGTTTTGATATTTAAAAAAGGGATTTTACATTATAGATGGAGTTTCAATGAAACTATTTTACAGAAAAAGAAGGCTCTGAAGGACTGTAAAGAGAAATTAAAATATTTTAATAATAATTTGGGTAAATGTATGGACTTAATGACTGTTTGGGAAGTGAGTAAAGCTGTGATGAAAGGCTATTTCCTTCAATATAACCATTTGGAAAAGAAATCTCAAGAAAATATCCAAAGGATATTCAATGAACTTAAAAAGAAAGAAACTGAGTTACAGAAGGCTCAACAGACTTTAAAATTTTACATCAAATTAAGTTACTATGCCAGCAAATATCTATGTTGACGGCCCATGAAATAGAAATAAAACTGAATAATGCAAAAGAAAGACACACTGAGGTCACAAATAAACAAGAATGATGTCTGCATATAACTGGAGAAAAGAGAACAGATAATGATTGGAAAAATCAGGAGAGTGCCACAAGATTAACTGATAATGACTCCATTACAAATGTAATGGATAATTTGATAATTTCTACTGTTCATATACATTTGTAAATAGCCTAATCTGATAATGATTCGGAGCATATATAGCTGCTAGAGGTTTGTTTTTATGTTTTATGAACAAATTTCTGTTCTATAAATGTACATCTGCATCCCCTATTTTTTTAGAATCTTTTGAACCTTGAGATTAATGCCATCTTTGAGAAGAATAACTACTCCCCCTTGATTTATTAGATCCTTGTGCAAAAAACTGCTTATTAAAATATCCATCAACAAATTGATTTGTTCTATATGTTTGCTGTAGAATAACCATGGAATGCCAGGGAAACATGGATGCTAACCTCACAATCGATACAAAGACCTGCACATGGATTAGAGAAGAAACGAAAATATAATATTTTCAAAATAATAAAAGATTTGAAATGGAAATGGGCTGGTCACATAGTAAGAAGAAATGATGACAGGTGGACTAAATCGTGTACTTCTACTATTTCTACATTACTGAAATGGGTGTCTTTGAGTATTCATAAAATGTAAGAGTTACAGCTGCTATTATTCTGCAGATCCAACTTTCCCATATGGTCAGCATAATGAAAATATATGTACAAAGGTAAGTGCAACAGAAGCAAGAGGTGGCAATTGATAACCTAATCTAATTTTCCCTACCTTAGAAAGACAAGTAACATGATGGAAAAGAAGACAATATTCCATAACTACTACTCCTGGTTTGGATTCTGCCAAGGTACATAGAACAGAACTTACACATTGTGCAAAGACATTTATTTAATAATGGTTTACTGAGTAAAGCACAATTGGCTATATTTGCGCAATGAGTTAGTGTGGTATATATAGGGGTTAAGGTATTGAACTCAGATAGGGAACACCTAGGCTCGAGGCTGCCATCAGCCCCTGAATATCACCGAGTGACTTTGGGTCAGCCATTCTCCACCAGTGTAACCCATCTCACAGAATGTCAGAGTCTGTAGTAGGAAGCCTAGCAAAATAGCAGGAGAAACATAAGCAACCAAACTTATGGGATAATAATTTGATTATTGCTTATCATAAAGGTAGAACAGTCCAGGTTACAAACAGCTTGTAAGGAAAACATGGAGAATGTTTAAAGAGATTCCGCATTAATGAACTCATGAATGACTTATTAATAAGCTTATGAATGAAAGCTTGAAGTTCCTAAAAGAGTTCTCTAGCTGAGTTCAAGCTCTCATAAAAGAGCAAAACCAAGGAAGCAGACATCAATAGAGTGTTTTAATCCAAAGAGATAATCTTTAATATCTTATTCCCAGGCTTCCTGCATTTTGGACTGAAGTTCTGCTTATGAGATAAGCTACTTCTTGGCACCTTATTTCATAAATATGGCTTAGTTGCTTTTGTCTATCGTTACTCCTATTGCTTCTGTTACTCCCAACTTCCCCAAAATTTCTCGTATAAGGTTACATGGGGGGTGGAAATGGAAGGGGGAGATTCTATGTAAGCCACCCTGAGCTCCTAAAAGAAAGGGAAGATACAAACCTAACCAAAAACAAATAAGTACAATAAAATAAAAAGTGGCTGAATTCATACAAGATGATAAGCAAAAAAAAAAAAAAGCCCAAAACAAAACAGCAGACTCATTGCCTCATAAGGGATCACTAGAATGTGGTTACCTGCACCTTGGAGTGTTCCTTCCAAGCCTCTAATTCTCTCTCCTAAGGACAGCTGTATCAATCTTTTTCCTCAGGTAGGGAAATAGCACATCATGTTCCACCAGGACCTGAGAGATATTTCCTTCCAAAACAATCTGCACCATGAAAACTATATTGCACCAATTAACGCCCACAAACCATCCTTTGACCTATCTGGATCATTAAGAAATATAAAAAAATTGTGATCAAATCCCAAGCAGCAATCAAATTTTACAGTGAGGCAAGCCCATTATAATACTAACACTACCTTACTTGGAGAGCAGCTTCACAATTACCAAACCTTCTGCTTCTCTTTCTTCTGCTTTCACAGAACCGTCCCCTAGTTCAAAATCACCTTCTGGTATTACATATGTTGGGAGAATTTCGCCCTCTCCCACTATTTCTATTAAAACTGAAGTACCTGGGTGTGTCCAAATGTACAATACATAAAAAGGAGGTGTTGCAACAATTAAATTAAACCCGTTTCCTTGTGTCATGCTTATGAGTTTTCTCAAAGATACATATTCATTGGCAACTGCATTCCATCAGCAACCTTATTCTTCCTACAAGTTCTGTGCATTTTTGTGACTACGCCAGGGGTGAAATCCAGCAGGTTCTGACAGGTTCTAGAGAACAGGTAGCGGAAATTTTGAATAATTTGGAGAACCAGCAGTGGAAATTTTGAGTAGTTCAGAGAACCAGCAAATACCACCTCTGGCTGGCCCTAGAGTGGAGTGGGGATGGGGATTTTGCAGTATCCTTCCCCTGCCATGCCCACCAAGCCATGCCCACCAAGCCACACCCACAGAACCGGTAGTAAAAAAAATTGGATTTCACCACTGTGATGGACCCATCACCCAGGGTATTCCTGCCATCTCTCCTGCCCTTTGGAACATCTTCCGTATCAGCTCCAACTCCCCTGACCTTCCACAAGAACTTAAAAACCTGGGTCTGCCAGCTGACTTGGGGCTGGCAGGCTTCACATTGGGCATCGTTGATAGACAAATCCCCCCTCTCCCCCCTACACACACACACACTTATCCAACTGTACTCCTTCCCTCCCCATCTTTTAGCTAGGTTGTGTATCGTATTTTTGGTAGTATTTTATTTGTACAGATTTATCTTTTTAATATTGCAAGCCGCCCAGAGTTACCCTGTAGTAAGATGGGCGGTGGTTTGGTAAACCATTAACATCGTTTAAAAGGGAGAAAAATAGGTCAAATTAAAATACAAAAGTAGGTCAAATTAAAATACGAAATAACTATGCTAGTTGGCAAGTACAACAATACTACAAAGTCCAAGTTGCTGGTACTACAAAGTCCATGTTGCGTGGCCTTCCGCAACCAATACATTTAATAAACAAGCAAACAAACAACCCCTTCCTCGTTTTTTCTTCCCATCACCCAGAAGTCTTCCTAGGCTTCCTGTGAGTTCACCAAACTGAATGAAAGTTGGTAGGGGAAAAAAAAATATGCTGGGAGTTTTCTCCAAATGGCCTGAATTTCACCACCAATATTTTAACCCTTGCCGTTTGATCCAACTGCTTCAGTGTGTGTTTGTTGGGAGAGAGAAATTCGGATCCGACATTTTTGTATGCGCGAGATAAAGAGGAACATGGATCAGAGAGAAGAAAAACCCTTGGTCTAGCTAATGCAATGAAAGGAAGTGCAGTTCTTCTCCTAATAACTACAGGGAGGAGGGGGTGTGTAAACAAATGTAAATGTCTTTTACTGTGCGAGCAGATGGCTTGGGATCCACCCCCCCAGTCTCCACCTGGTCTACTTTGGCTAATGAGAGGAATTTTGAACTCTCATTACAAGATGCCAAGTAGACGTTTCCTGAGGCTTCCACAAACTCTGAGGGATTAGTGGCCCCCTTGGAGTTTTCCCCTTGTTCTTTGCCCGTTTGCACTACCTTTTGGCATTTAGTAGCTTGCCAAGGAGGGGGGGGAAAAGTCATGCATAAATATGGGTTTTAAACAGAGGCTCAAGTCAGTCAATGAGTCGCAGTTGGTCTTCTTCCCCTCTAGTTTAGGCTTTTTGCCTTCGACTGGATCGAGGCCTCGGACTTCCCCGTGGAGGGAAATACAACTCAAATGTTGAACTACCGTATTTTATTATCCTTGCTTTGCTTCGTAAAAGATGAGTAAAGAGCCATTAAGAGCATCCTTCCGTAATCTGGTTGGCTGGAGAGGAGTAGAGGCCTAGGGTTTATTGTGTGTGTTTGTTTGTGTTTGTGTGTGCATTTTTCTCACATGTTAGAAAGGGAACAAAAAAGTGTGTGCTGTTATTCAGCCTCTAAGGTCAAGAAGGTGGCTAATTCAGGACCGTGGCTTAATTTGCTCCACTCAAGCTGGTAGATGTTAAGTTGAGAAATTGCAGTAGTTATTGTTCTTGTTTGTGTATTTTGCTTAATCAGACAGGAATTGTCAGGGTGCTTGAGCTGAATTTTATAGGCAACCCTGATAACTCTCCAATTTCCAGTTTAGCCATGAGATGGGAGGTTTGCTTCCAACCAGAACCTGACTTTCAGTTCTACCCACAAAGAGTAATGGAACTGCACAGTGGTGGGATTCAATTTTTTTTACTACCGGTTCTGTGGGCGTGGCTTGGTGAGCATGGCAGGCAGGGGAAGGATACTGCAAAATCCCCATTTCCTCCCGATCAGCTGGGACTCAGGAGGCAGAGAATAGATGGGGGCGGGGCCAGTAAGAGGTGGTATTTACTGGTTCTGTGAACTACTCAAAATTTCCGCTACCGGCTCTCCAGAACTTGTCAGAACCTGCTGAATACCACCTCTGGACTAGTCCAAACTCAGTCAGCTGGCTTAGTGTCTAAAGCAAGATTAGAATTCATGGTCTCCCAGTTTTTTAACCTGAAGTTTGTACCTCTACACCAAACTGTCTACTAAAGAGAGACCTCCCAAATTCACTATTTTTAAAACCATTGTTAAAAAAGTGGAAGTTTTATTTTTGCATTAATACATGTATGACTCTTCCAAGAACCAAATGACCTCAGATCCAGACACATTTCATAGTATGTGGTAATAATTGCTTAAGACTTGTCTTATCATCAAGACTTTATCTACAAACCATATTGTAATTTCATACAACTATGCAGTGAGGCACTGGAAGAAATGAGAAATTGTGAACAACTAGCTGCCTTCAAAAAATATGAGCCCTCAAATTGTTTTAAACAATCATCATAGTTAAAAAATGAAGAAAAAAGAAAGTGCCCAGTAATTGAAAACACATTTTCTTCATTCAAATCTTTTATCTTATTCTTCAACAAATTTTATTACAAGGAAGCCCCACTGATTTTTTTCTTTTTACCTCTCACCTTAAAAAAACCCTCTCTTCAGTTAATTGCAAAAACATATGTAATTCTGTGGCTGCAATGAAGTTCATGGAAGGCTAAAAAGGATAAAGTTAAGCTAAACAGTTAAATACAGGATGCAGGAAAAGAACTCCTCAAAGACAAAATGTAAAAGTGGAGAAGTAGATGATATAAGCTGATTTTGGAAGGTACAGTGGTAAACTTGGCTGCGGAAAGAAGTGGATGACTTGAGGATATGAATAACCATCCCTGATAGAGTGGTGGAGAGTGATTGAGATGTTTCCTCCTGGGCATCAGAATTGTGAAGTATCATCTCTTCAAATTTGGGGACAAGTAGAATCTGGGAGAATGGTGATTCATAGAGATGTTTGAATATATTAGAGCAACTTGACAGAAAGAGATGTGGATGGAAAAGATTTAGTGAACTCTGAATTCCAACTCTGGCTGATTTGATCATTTCTCCTTGTCTTGGATTTGAGGGCAAACCTGGTACATACAACAGAGCCTCGATAGGTGAGGAGGAGGTGTTATACTATCTGAAATGTGTTCATCTGATTACCAGGCACTGAACCAGCCATGACTTTAGGAAAAGGAAGGATGGCTAAATATCAATTGTTATTCAGGAGACTCTGCAGGTGACCAGACACACTGATCTGGGATAGGTCAAATTGTATGCTGCTTAGGGTCACTTCATGTGAGATAAGTGGCCACATAAATTTACTAAATAAATGCATAAAAATAGATATGTAAATAACTGGCTGTAAATTCTCACTCATAAGATTAGCCTCAAAGAACAAGTTGAGGTTGTTGATATTACACTGGTCTTATTGCTGCACAGCATCATTCCTGCCTGAACTGCTGAACCTCATCATAGGGCTGGGATTGAAGTGCCCACCTTTTTGGTTTTGACTCAGAGACATCTTGAGGGCTGAATTCAGATGTATCATGGCTACTATGAACTTACAAACCTTGTCTTCCATGATCATGGCCTCAGATGATGATGGGATCAACATATTTCAGAGTAACTGAAATGTGACGGAAGACATTTTCCTCAATCCCTTGTCACAATCAGACCATTCTCTGGTTTACCTGTCAGCCAGTGCCAATGACCTTTATAGGAAGGACTGATCCATTTGATTGGCCCACCCCAGGTGGAGAGTGGGCTGGGTTTGCAAAGGTTACCTGGGGATTATTTCAAGTTCTGCTCACTGTAGCAAGGAAACACAGTGATTTACCAAAGAGATTCAGAATATGAAACTGCAAAAGAGATTATAAAGCTGCAGCCTACATTGATGCTGGTGAAGATGAATGTAACTGAATATGGGGAAGAGTTCAAATTCTAGTCTACATTATAGCAAGAAAAGCAGTGGAGGGACATTTCTTTCCCCTTATTGTGTTAAGTAAAGTTGATCTGGCAGAAAATCAGACCAAAAGTTGAGTACTGAGCCGCTGCTGTAATGAATTCATACAAAATCGAAAGGATGAAAGTGCTTATATTCATTCAGAGTTGGATGTTAGCTGGAGGAGAGTTGGCACAAGCCTTATTTAATGAGCTTATCTGGAATTGCTTTGACCCTATGGTTCCTAAAGGAATGGATAGGTTTAGCGTCCTGTTTGGTGAACTACTTCTAAATTACACCCCTACTTTCACCTGCTTAGTGAAAACCTCCAGAAAAGTTACTTGAAACCAGGTTCAGGTAGTGCTTAATGTATTCTTGATCAAGATGATTGTGTCACCAGCCAGTAGTGCATTCTCTCCTCAAGAAGCTATTGTTCAAACCTATTTTTCTGAATAACCAGTAGCCAGTCTTGAATCTTCTTTTCTGAAGAAATTTGTTGAGAACTTGGTGAGGTTGCAACTGCAGAAAGCCCGGGATGAAATGGATTATGCATACCCTTTCAGTAGAGGTTATGTTCTAGGCATGGGATGGAAATCACATGGGTCACTCTTGTACTTGATTTTGGTGGGGCCACAATATTCCTTTTTGCAATCAGGGACTTCTTGGATTCATGGCCCCATGCACTCTACATAAGACTGCCTTTGAAGATCATTCAGCTCATCCAGTTAGTTATGCATACATTCATTTTTATAATACTACAGGAGTTGCATTGGTTGCTGATTAGTTTGGGGCACAATTCAAACTGCTGATTAAAAAAAGCCCTACATGGTTCAAGGCCTAGATACTGTATCTCTGAGAGCACCTCAGGATTGAGGCTGCTTATCTAATGGGCAGGCTTGCTGAAGGTCCCAGAACTTGAAGGAATGTCCAGACTGCTTTGTTCCTATGAAGCTTTTTGAAGAATCTGAAGAGTAGTCCTTCATTTGTCATTATAGAAATGGCTAGTTTATACTATTATGGAAAAGTAAGAAGTTGAGGTTCGATATTACTGCTTTATTCTACTGCAACAGAGGGAGTCAGAAGTCAACACCTCTCCCCCTCTCTCTTCTTCACTTCTCTTTTCCCCTTTCCCTCCCCTCTGTCTCCTACTATTTGCTTTTGTATTTTATTCTATAAAATAATAAAATGTTAAAAATGAAAGAGTGGCCCTTCAGAGGAGCATTTGTGGATAACATGAAACGACACAATACCCCAGAGATGCTCTGAGCTTAGATGTTGTTAGTTATTTCTTATATCTCTTTTCTTACTGCTATAATTGTATTCTTTCTCTCTGCCTCTGTCTCTTTCTCTCTCGGTGGCATGTATGTTTCCATGTGTATTTGCATGTGTATGTGTATATCAGAGTAATATAATACCATCTGCTGGCTCCAGTTATGATTTAATTACTCTTATGTAAGTTAAAAAGCAAGAGGGGGGCATAGAATGGAGAGAAAAGAAGATAGCTCTGGGGAGATTCCAGATATTTTATTCAGAAATATATAAAGAATCTTCATTCTGTATAGGAAGCCAGAAGGGAAAGGAGGCAGGAATGATGTTTGAAATCAAGACGGCAGAAATTTCTGGTTGCAGGAAGATTACTTATGATAATAAAGAAAGCCACTGAAGGGAAGACAGATTTTGTGCAAAGAACTCCTGAGCATCAGTTAACAGCTTGACCAATATGGAGCATGAGAAGCTGGAAGTTCTGGGAATCTCCCAATGCTTTTTGATGGTGTGAATGATGGCTTGGAGGGTCAAGAATAGAAGATGTTGAGAGAAGCAGTTTGAAGACTAGAAAGAAGGAGTCTGATATGAGAGGGAGAGGAGAAGTATTACCCAAGACTCTGTGTCAAGGCAATTACAGTGAGCTTATTTGCCAAGGGAGCAGTTACAGTTGGGCTGTTTAAACTTGTAATGGCCTTTAAAAATACTCTGCATCTCTAAGGTGGCTCATTCAATAGCCCAATGTGTTTAAAGTTGTTTCTGTTACTCTTCATTGCCTGTTTGCTGTTTCTTAATAAAGTAAATAAAATCCTACCAGGTTCTCACTTGAAAGTGGCTTTTCCCCCCCTTACTCAATACCTCTAAAAGGCAGAAAAATTGCTCTTATTGCTCTTAAATTTCAGCCAGTTAAGACCACTTACTCTCTTTCAGGACCATCCATTCCATTCTAAACCCCACTTCACACTCATTTGCTCCTGAAGCCATCAGCATTTAATGGACACTGAATGTAACTGCTTCTTATGAGAGATTTTTTAATGGATGAAGAAAGGCACTTTGTGAACATTTGTGCTACATAAGCAACCTCCTTCCCTCCCTCCTTCCCTTCCTCTTCCTTCCTTCCTTCCTTCCTTCCTTCCTTCCTT
>JANHFT010005282.1:44406-56521 GCA_032467955.1 Pseudoxenodon macrops | reverse complement strand
ATACAGTATCTCAAGGATACATGCACATTATTAACTAATGAACTAGCATTTATGATGCCTCATCCTATGATACCGAGAGGTTCATTTACCAAATGGCTTCCAGCACTTGCAACTTAACTTTTTCCACCTAGTACCAACATGAAGAAATTTGCAATGTGTTGCTAAATTACAATGTCCAGCTTTTTCTAGCCCTGAAGAGGCTGACTAGGGTCCTGGGTTTTAAGTTTAGCAATAACAATAACTAAAATGCTAACTCAGCCCAATGCCTTCAAATACTAAGATAATATGATTTTTGTCATTTGCTGTTAGGATGAGAAACAATAGTTTGTACTTCCACTTGTCTAAGCCATAGCAAAAAAAATTTAAAGATATAATTTCATGATCATAGTCATAGCCTGGTTTAAGTTGATCCACATTTTATTAAGGTAAAATATATGATTTACATACCATTCTAAGTCAAAACTAGAAAGACTGTTTTATGGCTTTAGGTTTATTATATAATCAGCTGATGAAGATGAACCAGCATTAGAATCATCCCTTTATTTTTCTTGCTCTGATGATGTTATGAAGGATATGAATATACTATACATTGCCATCTTCAATCTGCTTCTAGTCCATCCTAATCCCCTCCTCTTTTGCTCTACATTAAAGTAGGCTTTTCACAAGTAGGCCATGTAGTTTGTCTCCTCAATTCTTCATTTTCTTGAAAGTAATATTTCTATTACAATTGGCTTTCTTGTATGAATTGTGGTGGGCACAATGTCTTCCATCCAGTCACTAATTGCTCCTCTTCACAGCTATTTCACCCTGAGCTAATAGATGGAAAAATGTGGGGACTATCTTTGCTGTTGTTTTTGACAAATGCATCTTTTTAGTTTTTTTCTTCTTGTCAAATTGATCCCATGGGAATTACCTAGAAGTAGAGAAATGACCAAGGACAGGAGCTTGGTGAAGGCCAGAAGAAGCTTAGGAAAGACTGCAAGAAGGAAACAAAAAAAGGAGGGGAGGAAAGGATCCTTGGGGGGAGGGAGAGATAATGTAGGGGAAAACAAGCAATCAAATCTCAAATCTTTTCCTGACTATCATAAGTAAGATGTGGACAACATGAATCCCAAGTGCAAATATGCCTCCCTGTTTCCTGGCCTAGGATACTCTAATGGTTTGGCTTGTTGAAGTTCTCCTAATTGAGCTTACATAGCTTAGTATTTGGAAGAGGCAACAGAGCAGAAGAAATGGAATGAAGCTGAGAACAATTTGCCAGTTTACTCTTATAACTCAAGTGGCAACAAGAATGGTGAAAGGATGATGTTTTCCAAACACTACCAGTTCGCCAGTAAATTGGTGAAACTTTGACATAAGTAAGCAACATCTGCACTAAGCAGAGAGTTAAACTTGACAGTCTAGTGCAGTGTTTTTCAACTTAGCCATTTTAAGATGTATGAGTTCTGGGAATTGAAGTTCACACATCATAAAATTACCAAATTTGAAAAATATCAGTCTAGTCCTCAACGATTGTGTCCTTTTATGTAGTTTGCTCACGCAGATGCAAAGTATCCTCAAAAACCCAACCAAAGAAAAGAGATCAACTGGTCAGCATTACTGTAAAAAAGGGAAATCCAAATACAGATTTTTGAAGTCAGCTAAATTTTCTATCAATATGAGCATGGGAAACAAGCTTTTTAAGGCTGCCATGTGGAAGAAATCATAATCAGAAGTTGAATAACTGAAATCAAAGATTCACCCTAATCCAAAATATTCCTCCTTTTAGTAATTCAAATCAAACTAATCAAGATGGGAACCAAAGACCTGTGGGTTTTTTGTAAACTGTTTCCATTTTAATATTCTCCATCTGACAATATGACAATCACTAACACATAAACAAACATGTATACATACAAACATGAGAACTCTTATTTAACTCTGACAGATAATTAAAAATAAAAATAAACTTTAGAAAGGATTTTTAAAAAATTGTTGTTGTTATAGGTAGTCCTCATTTAACAGCCACAATTGGGATTGGCAACCTGGTCATTAAGTGAGGCAGTTACTAACAGAAACTGCAACTGTCCTTATGATTTTATTTTAGCTTTCCTTTGCTTTAGAGACCTGTTAAGGTTGTAAATGCAAGGACTAATTCCAAGTTACTTTTTCATCAATATCATAACTGTGAACACTCATTGTATGAGGCAGTCACTAAACAAGGACTAACTTAAATATATATACATATATACCCTGTTTCCCTGAAAATAAGACCTCCCCGGATAATAAGCCCACTCAAGCTTTTGAGCGCATGCGCTAAAATAAGCAATCCCCTGAAAATAAGCCCTCCCCAAAACACAGCAGCAGCCATGAGGTGACCATGCTCGCCATCTCCTGCACCTCAAAAATAACAAGACCTCCCCGAAAATAAGGCCAAGCGCTTATTTCGAGGGTCAAAAGAAAATAAGATCCTATCTTATTTTCGGGGAAACATTGGTAATCTCCATAGACATTAAACCACTGGATAGTTCTACTATTCTAAAAATTCAGCAGGCAGTAACTTTCTTTGTCAAAATAAGTAAATAAATATTGCAATTACTATTTTATGCAATTGGTCTGAAGGCAGAAAATAGAAACTTCAGGCTGACAGAAGAAAACTTAAGGTATCCCAGGATATTATTGCCAGATAGCTGAACAGCCAAAGAAGAACATGGACAATTGGAAATAAGGACAAACATGGGCAAATAGAGGACACACTAACTGTTAACTTTTCTGGCATCTGTAACAAAAACTATAGCTAAAAGCTACAAAAAATGTGTTTTGGCTTACATGTGTATGAAATTGCATATACATAGTTTTTCAACTGCAATATTTTTTCAACAAATCCTTATTTTCAATAGCATACACTAGCGATAACATAGACTCAATAATGATAGGTTTTTCAAATTTCGCCATAGAAACATATGATGAGTCATGTAATCTACAGACTTTAGCAATCATAGATTTGAAGGGGCTGCCATTTGAGCTGATTGCTGGAATCAGGAGATATATTCAATAACATAAATCCAGGCTATCAAATCTCTTGATGGATGAAGGAAAGAAAGAAAGAAGCAGACAATTTACAAGGTTACATAATACATAAATATTTCATTTTTTAAACATCAAAGATGTTAAATACTTTTGCCCTAGGATAAGGATGTCTGGTAGCCCTATACCAAGGCAAAAGTACTTCATTTATGTGAAAAAAGAGGAACTGTTAATAACAAGTGAAATTTGTAATTAGTCAACAGTAATGACTGCCAATTTAATTCAATTTATGAGCAGTTAATCTTCTTTAGTTGGTGCTTAGCAACAGACTTACAAATGGAAGCCAAGATGCCAGATTTATTTTTGTTTGTTTGCTTCTTGTACCAATCTTAATGAAGAAGATGCTTTGTATGAGCATTTGATATTTACGAGAGCTAGTATATGTATCCCTTGTCTTCCTAGAATTAAGAACAAGCTACAAACAAGCTACGCAAACAATCACCTGAGTTTTGACCATTGACTGTAGCAGTGGTGAAATCCATTTTTTTACCACCGGTTCTGTGGGCGTGGCTTGGTGGGTGTGGTGTGGCAGGGGAAGGATACTGCAAAATCCCCATTCCCTCCCCACTCCTGGGGAAAGGATATTGCAAAATCTCCATTCCCACCCAATTCTGGGGCCAGCCAGAAGTGATATTTGCCGGTTCTCTGAACTACTCAAAATTTCTACTACCAGTTCAGAACCTGTCAGAACCTGCTGGATTTCACCCCTGAATTTTAGGAATGAATAGGAATGATAATCAGATGGCTATGCATGAACTGTTCTTATTCTGCATGTCTTCTTCAGTGGGTAAGTTAAGGAGAATCATGTGCTACCAGTAATTACATTGGAAAGAAATATTCCAGAGAATAGCGTTATCTTTCAATGAAATGAACATCTGATTAATGCCACCAATCCTGCTGGCGAACTCTTGGAATTGGCTGGTCCATTTTCATGGCAAGAAAACAAACTCATCTCTGAAATGTTACCATCTTCTAACACAATTTTTCTCAACCTTGGCAGCTTTAAGATGCATGGACTTCAACTCGCAGGAGTTGTTGCCAACATTGAGGAACTCGATTCTAACAAAGCAAAAACTTCTGAATAATATCTGATGAGCATCACAATGGTCTACAAAATCCCTCTTTTGTCTCACCAGAATTTTGTTAAACAGATCTAAATGTAACTAAGCATTCTTGTATATTCCAGTGTCTTTTCCCCCCAGATTTCTTCGTAAGAAATCATATAATTGCAATGAGTTTATGATATTAGAATCCAGATTCTGGATTTTGAGATGCCAAAGATACAACTGACCAGGAAATACTTTATTCTAATATTTATCACATTATGAACTTAACCCAGTGGATTTTCTCTCTATGTCTAATTTAGTTTTTCCTTTTTATATTATAAAATCCCAAAGCCGTTCCACATATTTCCTAAGCATCTTGTGTCATATAGCTGTGTGCATTGAACAAATTCCCTAAAAACTTTCTTATTAATCCAGTGCAACAAATATATGCAACCATATTCTAAAGTATCTTCTTAATCACTAACTAACTTTTAGCATAGTATTCATAATATTGTTACTTAACGTTTTCTTTCCTACAAGTTGTATGTCCACTAGAAAAAAAGATGTGATTATATTTTTATTTTATTTATTTATTAACCAGTGTTTACAAGTTACCCCCCCCCCCCCAAATAAAGAATTCTGGATAGCAAATAGCAAAACCATGAAGGAAAAGTTGAATAATAAAATAATAAACAGACAAGTTTATCCAACCCCACACTGTAGTTCTATTTCTGAATTCAATTTGGTCTAAAATTGATTTAGTAGTTACCTGCCTTGGTGAATAGTTCAGGAAATAATTGGAGTACTATGATTACCACATTTCTCCCCTGCTGTGACCCATTTATCTTGGTCCTGAATTTCTTTCCTTGGTCATCTCTTGTTTTGTCAAATCCTTCCATGAATCTATAAATCTGATGCATAATCTATACAGAATGAAAATCTTTTAGGAAATTAGAGCCAAGTGTTAAAATGTTGGATTAGGATTAATGCTGGAAAGATAGAGAGTCAAACACTACTTGATAGTTGACTGGATGGCTTCCATCTGATTCCTATCAGTCAACCGGACTTATTTCACAGAGTTGTGGGTATAAAATGAGGGAAGATCATCAGGTGTGTTTTCATTTGACTTCTAAGGAAAAGGCAGGATGTAAATTTAACACAGGTACTCCTTGGTTTATGATGACAATCGAGCCCAAAATTTCTGTTGCTAAGTGAGACAGAAATTTCCCCCTTTTACGACCTTTGTTAAGTGAACCACTGCAATTTTTAAGTTAGTGATACGGTTGTTAAGTGCATTTGTCTTCCCCCCCTTGACTTTATTTATTTATTGAATTTACATTGCCGCCTATTCCCCTATGGCGACTCAAGGCAGCGTACAGAATATAAAACCACATTTAAAACAATAAAAACTAATCAAATAAACCACTCGTTGGGAGTGTTACTTGGAACCCTGACAATAGTACAATATAACAAAATCACCCCCCACCCCGGCGACAGCAGATCACATGAGCCATTGAATGGGCTCCAGCCTGCTCTGGGTTCCCCAGGCCTACTGGCAGAACTAGGTTTTCAGCGCTTTTGGGAAGAGGATTAGGATAGGGGCCATTCTAGTCTCTGGGGTAAGGATGTTCCAGAGAGAGGGAGCCACTATGGAGAAGGCCCTTCTTCTGGGTCCCACCAGATGTATCTCTCTCGGGGATGGGACCAGCTACATTCCCTGCCTCCCTGCTCTGATGGGTCGGGTAGATGTGACCTGCAAGAGACGGTTCTTCAAATGACTTGGTCCCAAGCCATGAAGGGCTTTAAAGGTGACAACCGGCACCTTGAATCGCACCCGGAAGCAAATCGGCAGCCAATGCAGCTCCCGCAGGAGCGGTGATACACTCGCACGACGGGGTCTGCACGAAACCATGCGGCTTTGCTTATCAGAAGGTCGTAAAAGGGGCTCACATGGCTCTGAGACACTGCAACCGTCATAAATACGAGTCAGTTGCCATTCAACATCTGAATTTTGATCACTTGCTGCAATGGTCCTAAGTGTAAAAACCGCTCATAAGTCATTTTTTTCCCAGTGCTGTTGTAACTTTGAATGGTAACAGTTGTAAGTTGAGGACTACCTGTACCTACAAGGGCCGTGCATTCTTGCAATTGTGGCTCGAGTGTCAGAGGCTAGGAAAACCAGTAATCATATAAATTGTATGACAGATTTTCCAATCCACAAGTTCTTTCCATCCTCAATTGTAAGTCACATTACGAATCCGTAATTCATCTGTATACAGCACACCATCTTCTTAACAGATCTTCTCTGATTATAGCATCCCATCAATAAGTGAAGCTTTCATGCCTTTTTGCCTGATTTGGGGAATAATTTAGCAAAACAATCCAGATGGCTCAACCATATTCTCCATTATGAAGTGCTGTGACACTCATATTAGTCAGTTCTGAGAATGGTGATAAGTCCACAGAAAATGGCCAGTGTCCAAGGTTGGCTTCCTGACTTGTGGATGTCTTCCATTCTGCTTTGTCTTGTAAAAAAAAAATCAGGTAGATTCAGAATAGGAATATTATCTGCAAAGGGTTGCAATGTCGTAAGACTTAAATTATAGAATTCAACATGTAAAGCCCATACATGAGATATTTTAGGAAGAAAGAAAGAAAGAACATATTCCATTTTGGAACTTATCTAGGCTTCCTTCAAACATACAAAGGTATTATTAATAAGAGAAAGAGTTTTAGGATAGTGCTTTTATGACTATATACTTTTGTGTATGCAGGGAAAAATATATGTAAGGGAAAGGAGTCTAAATGAGCATATGTTAGCTTACCACTTGCAATTATAAATTAAAGAGGCTAGCAAAAATTGGACCAAGATAGTGCTCTTTTTAATAACTGCGATAGAGTCAGAATTCCTAAAGTGGAACTTACTCTATATAATCAACATTGAGCATCTGACGCCATCATTTTTGAGCCTGTTGGAAAATATCAGACATGAACTTTTATTCCTGGTTTATATAAGATTCTATCTTTCATTGTTATCTGGATGTTCCCAAACGTTTGGGAAATCCATGGGCACTGATCAGATGTTTCTGGAAAATTACATACATGTGACTAATCTTAATATATTTGCCATCTTAATCTTTCCCATTTAGAGTCCACTCGTGGGAAACTATCCTTCCTGCTTCTGTGTTTTAGAGAATCTGCACAAATAATTGCTATAAGAAATATGGGTCTTTGTGCTCACATTTATAAACGGATCACTTAGTCATGGGATGGGGGAATGGGATCTGCCCTGCTTTGAGCATTAAATGTAGAATAAGTCAATTTAAGCACAGAAATAATTTTTTACGGTGCTTTGCTTCCCCCCTCCTTTTTTTACAAACCATCTCTGATCTGCTAATGCAAGATCAATGTAGCTACTTTACTACAGACTCTAATAATGAAAAGACGCTCTGGGTAGATACGGTTGTGTGCATGTTTGCAAAGGATGTGCATGTTTGCAAAGGATAAAGTTTGGAAGGACCAAACTTCAAAATCTGGTTGAGAAAGCTGGAAAGCCACAGGTCCGTGATGGCAAAGCTATGGCACGCATGCCTGAAGTCACACGCACATCCATATCACCTGGCACACGCAGCATCTCCCGTTCCTCTTCCGGGTTTCTGGCATGCATGCACGCATGATGACCAGCTCAGAGGTGGGTTCCTACCAGTTCTAACCAGTTCTTTAGAACTGTTAGTAACTCAGAGATGATGTCACGGAGACGGTTCTGTCAGTGTCTCAATGGGCACCGCCATCTTGGATTTTTCTATTGCTGCACCTGCGCGCACGAGGCGCGACCTTGAGCAAACCAGCAGCAAAAAGATCCACAACCCACCCCTGGATCAGCGAAGTGCTCAATTTTTGGCACTCGGTGCCGAAAAGTTTCACCATCACTGCCATAGGCGTTCTGAAGCCTGTTGCAAAATTATTGTAGCAGGGTTTGAGAAAGGGAGAATTCTTAGTCCCCAATCATGTAGATATGATGGACCACAGAAAAGGTTCACTACTTATTGAAAGTAGATTTGACACTGTGATCAACCCCTGTTTTCCCTTTCTGGTTTCCACACATGACTTTGAGAACTACGAGGCTGAAATATTCTGCAACTAAGTGTAATTATTCGTGGTGATGTAATTGTTATCCAATGCATATAAGCCCCCTTTCTTTGCTTTGGATGGCATGAAGAAGCCAACAGCTGCCCATGTGATGCGGGGGATAATTTAATGCCCATCATAACAAAGAAATCAATTGCAGGAAAGATTTCTTTGGAGATAGCGCTGGCTTTGGTTATAGATTTTCATTTTTTTAATTCGATAGGAGAGCATTTTTGTGATGACAGCTTATTGGCATATCTGCTTCAAGTTCAATAAAGCAGAAAGCTGCAAAATTGCAACACTTAAAATAAGGCAATGTGCGTGCACCACCCAGCTCAACCCAATTTCAGCACAGCAAACAGAAAACAAAAGCTGTATGTGCCTTCTTTAGCCTTTGTGCACATCTGCATTATTATAAATGCTAATATATTTCTGCAATGATAAATAATTAAACAATTATGGTCATGAATCAATAAGTTTAGCACATTTTTTCATCAGTAAATTGTACTGTATACACAAGAAAAATAAATTACCAAGTCTAATTTTTTTTTTCTGGATAAAATTCCAAGCATTTTATATTTTATAATTAAAAAAGTATTAGGATTCAACGTCAGATGCTTAGAACTTTTTATCCCCCCTCCCCATTTTAATCAAACACCATTAAGTTGTCATGTTTTATGTTTTTGAATCTGATTAACATTTTGAGGTCTGACTTTTGTAATCATCTCCTTTGTTCTCTTCTGCAAGAGCCTTTCCCAATGCCTATCTTTGTAAACACAATTATTGACCTTGCTGTATGTTAAAAATGGAAAAAATAATATTAAAAGATGTCTGCAATATAGGTAGCATTTTACTTGTTTAGCAAATAATTAAAAACAGAAGAGGAAACAAAGAATCCCAGAGACATCTACAGTTTTAAACCTTAGTCCTATTAATAGCATTGGAAACTAAGAGATGCTTTTACAGGGGACATTTTGTTGGAGATGGAGATATTTGTTTACAAATCTCAAACAACAAATGCTCTGTCTTACACATTGGCAAAAAAAATCAGAACACTAAACACAAGTGGGTGGATACGACCTCATAGACGACCCCCACTCTGTTAAGGACCTTGGAGTACTCCTCTCAAATGATCTAAGCCCCAGAGCTCACTGTAACAGCATTGCCAAAAAGGCATTAAGAGTTGTTAACCTAATATTGTAAAGCCTTTTCTCTGGTAATATTGTACTACTAACTAAAGCATACAAAACCTTTGCTAGACCAATTCTCGAATACAGCTCATCTGTCTGGAATCCGCAGTGTATATTGGACATTGATACAATCGAGAGGTATTTCACAAGAAGAGTACTCCACTTCTCTGCTCACAATAGAATACCTTATGCTACAAGGCTTATACCAGTGATGGCTAAACCTTTTGCCATCGCGTGCCAAAAGCAGGGCGAGTGCGGGGTCGTGGTGTCACGTGCATACATACCACACCCATAATACAATAGCTGTAGGCACACACACACACACCGCACTGCCCCCTCCCCCCACGCATGCGCACAGGCCTCACTCTGGTAGGCATTCCGAACTTCCAGTAGGCCAGTTTACTCCGTTTTTCGCCATCTACAGCATCCAATTATAGAGTAGATTGCCTTTTATAAGAGGTTTTAATTGTTTTTTCATGAGGTCAGCTAAATAATTTTCTGGTGGACAATAAATTCTGTATATTCAATTTTCTTTCCCTGTTTTTCTGACATTACATTATGTCAACATGGTGCTGTAGCTGTGGAAATGGCAACTGAAGTCTGTTTTCTAGATTTCCAACTAGCTACGGTAGTGTGTTTGCTAACATTATAACAAATCCTGACATTGACTTTGTCTCTTGTACATCATCAGCCGAAATACTATCTAAAAAACATTTCAATTTCAATTCACTTGATGTTTGTAAATGCAATCCTAAATCCATGGTTCCCTTTAAATCTAGAAAGGGATTTCTAGAACTAAGGAGAAATTTCTTTACAATTGGAACAATTAATCAGTGGAAAACCTTGCCTCCAGTAGTTCCAACACAAAGTTTTTAAGAAGAGATTGGATAACAATTTATCTGAAATGGTATAGAGTTTCCTGCCTAAGCAGGGATTGGACTAGAAGATCTCCAAGCTCCCTTCCAACTCTGTTATTCTATTCTATTCTAAATAACAAGCATTATTTTAATTCTTTTACTAACTATACCATGTCATCTCTGAACATAATTCTGATGCTATGAATTGTGCTTCACCTGTGTAAATCTATTTTCTAGATTTCCAACTACCGTATATTTTGTTTCATAAGATGCACTTTTTGTCTCCAAAAAGTGGGTGGAAATGTCTGTGCGTCTTATGGAGCGAATATTGTTGAAGCCCCACCCACCTGCCAGCCCCCATCTATCGGCCGTTTTCAACCTCCATGCATCCCATTTTTGGGCTACGTGCATCCCATTTTCAGCCTCTGCACTCCACATTTTTAGCTTCCGTGTGTTCCATTTTTGGCCTCCAAAAACCATGTGATGGAGGCTAAAAACGGGGCTCACGGAGGGCAAAAACAGGATGCACCGAGGCCAAAAACAGGAGTACATCTTATGGTCAGGTGTGTGTTATAGTGCGAAAAACACGGAAGTTAATGTGTTTGCTAACATTATAACAAATCTTGACATTGACTCTTGTACATCATCAGCCCAAATACTGCCAACAAAGCATTTCAATTCCAATTCACTTCATGGTTGTAAATGCAGTCCTAAATCCGTGGTTCCCTTTAAATAACAAGTATTATTTTAATTCCTAACCAATTTTGTTATGTAGATTGTTATGTGTAGCAGGTTAAAATGTTGACCATATTGATATCTCGCCATAGTATGTGATAAATAATGTATAACAGACTTACTATGATTGCCAGATACAGTTCCAAGTCTTTTGACTTAGAACAGTGATGGCTAAACTTTTCCGGACCGAGTGGCCAAAGTGTGCACATGCCCAGCCAAACCCTCAAAATTCAATGCGTGTGGGGTCTTTGTGTATATGCCCTGCCCCTGCGCATGCCTGTGCGGGGGCCCTGCATGTGCACCGCCCCCTGAATCATGTGGGCGCGGCCCTCCCGGATTTCCCCCCTGCCCTCCGCGCATGCATGGCAGGGACCCAAAGACCAGCTGGCCGGCAGGAGGTGCATGTGCATGCACAGCAGAGCTGAACTGGGGTGACGGCTCACATGCCATCAGAAACGGCGCTGAGTGCCACCTCAAGCACGCTTGCCATAGGTTCGCCATCATAGGTCTAGTCTAAGACAGAGAAGGACTAAAGGTTACATCATAGCAGTCTTTCGATATCTGAGGGGCTGACACAGAAAAAAGGAGATGGGCCAATGCGTCTGAGAGCACCTGATGAGCAGGACAAGTAGCAGAGGGAGTCTTATAAAAAAGAAATCAAACCTAGAATGAAGGAGAATTTTCCTTCCAGTGAGAACAATTGATCAGTGGAAATGCCTTGCCTTTAGAAGTTGTGGGTGCTTCATCAGTGGGAGGTTTTAAGAGGAGATTGGACAGCCAATTGTCTGGAATGGTATAGGCCACAGGGGTGTCAAACCTGTGGGGGGGGGACGACTGATGGATTATGCACTGGTCATGCCCACCCCGTTTTAGTGAGGGGGAAAAAGTCACCATACTTCAGTTGAAGACCATGTGAGTTTGACACTCTGGTAAAGGGTCTCCTGCTTGGAGAATTGATCTCTATGTAGTTCTGTAAGAACTTCATAAAACTTTTAGCACATCGCTAATCTTCACAAGTTAAAAGTACTGTAGTATCACATTTCACTATTTCACATGGATCAGTTGCAAAGGTAGGTTTCTAGGAGTTGAAAAC
>JANHFT010005282.1:10623-18261 GCA_032467955.1 Pseudoxenodon macrops | reverse complement strand
TTCTATTCTATTCTATTCTATTCTATTCTATTCTATTCTATCCTATCCTATCCTATCCTATCCTATCCTACCCTACCCTACCCTACCCTACCCTACTCTACTCTACTCTACTCTACTCTACTCTAGTTTATTCTATTCTACTCTACCCTGTTCTACTCTACCCTACCCTACCCTACACTACTCTACTCCATTCATTCTATTCCGTCCCATCCCATCCAATTCCACTCCACTCATTCCACCTTTATAAGTAAGGCAATGAACATAACTAATACTCCCTCATCCTATTTTTTTTCTTAACAACAACCCTGTGAGATGGATTGGGCTGAGAGAGAGTGACTGGGTCAAAGTCATCCAGCTGGCTTTCATGCCTAAGGCAGGACTAGAACTCACAGTCTGCTGTAATTGGCACAATGTCACCTAGCTGGCTTTCATGCCTAAAGCGAGACTAGAACTCCCCATCTCCTGGGGATTGGACCAAATTCACCCAGCCTTCTTTCGTGCCTAAGGTGGAAGTAGAATTCCCAGTCTCCTGGCCAGCATCTGTAACTGTTATGCCATTCCATCCATGTTTCTTTTTATGACCGGCAATGTGAGAAGGTGGACGGATTAAGTTTTCTTCTTCCCTCCTTGGAATGAACTGAGCTAAAGGGGAGAAGTTATTTTTTATTTTTTGGAGTTAGAAAGGTCACCGAATCCAAATAGGGGGAGAGTTGGGGATCCTTCTCTGACCCTTTCCGGGCTCTTTAAGGTTCTCCCTTGAAGGTCTTTTCTGCCTGTAGTTGAAGGGCTGCAGACAGAGGTGGGATTCAAGCAATTTAACAACCGGTTCTCTACCCTAATGATTTCTTCTAACAACCAATTCACCAAACTGCCCAGAAAGTTAACAACCGGTTCTCCCCGAAGTGGTGCGAACTGCCTGAACCCCACCACTGGCTGCAGGAGATGCCTGCAGAGAGAGGCTTTCACAGTTGACCTCCAATCCGTTTCTCTATCCATTGCTGTCTTTTCCCAGATCCTCCAACCATCACGGATGTCAAAGATTCCCGCCCCTTGATGGGAAAGACGGCCCTCTTGCGCTGCGAAGCCATGGCTGTGCCCGCGGCCGAATTTCAGTGGTTCAAAGATGACAAGCAGTAAGTCTGTGTTTATTTATGTATTTGTTTCTTTGTCAAACTTGTACAAGATAGCAGGTAGAGGTATAAACCTAAACAAAGGAAGTAAATACAGGTAAATGGGGATAGTAAGACAGGGACAGTAGGCATGCTGGTGCGTTTATGCATGCTCCCTTTATGGACCTCTTAAGAATGGGGTGAGGTCCACGGTAGACAGTTTGAGGTTGAAACTGTGAGGGTTTGAGGCTGTAACAATGGAGTCAGGTAGAGCATTCCAGGTGTTGACCACTCTGTTACTGAAGTAGCATTTTCTGCAATTGAGTTTGAAGTTGTTTACCTTGAGTTTGCCAGTGTATTATTGTGGTTGAATCTGAAGAAGTCATTGACAGGCAAGATGTTATAGCAGACAATTTTGTGTACTATGCTTAGATGAAACTGCAGGTGGTGCAGTCCCAGATTGACCAAGCCCAAAATTTCCCTGATGGCATAGGGGATTCTATTGTGAGTAGAGGAGTACTCTTCTCGTGAAATACCTCTGAACCCACTCAATCGTGTTAATGTTCGATATACAGTGTGGGTTTCAGGTGGAAGAGCTGTATTCAAGAATTGGTCTGGCAAAGGTTTTGTATGCCCAAGTTAGCAATACAGTGTTACCAGAGAAGATGCTTCTTTTGGTTCTGTAGAAGGAAATATTTGGTTCTGTAGAAGGAAAACATATAATATGGCCCATTTTCCCCAGCTTGGTAACCTCAGAAACATTGGACCAGAAGTCCAATTTATCACAGGAATGGTTTGTCTGTAAAGATAACAACTGTTTAAAGTAAATGAAAGCACTTTTGACAAGTCTCTTTTTGGATGTGTTTTCATTATGAAATAACAACATTCAGCAGAGATGCTAACTAAGTACCTTATTATTCTACCGAAATGAAAAATATTTTTAAGTATTAGACTTACACCTGGAAGTGTGAAGTAAGGGTTCAAATAATAGCTAACAGACCTTCTGTCAAGTCTGCATCCTTTGTCTTTAAATTAGGGAACTATTATTCAAGTCTCTTGAGGTAATCAGAAGACGGGCTTATAGTGCACAAAAATAACAGCATTCTGCACTTTAAATCTTCCTTCTGGCCTTTAGCTCCATGGGAATAGGGAAGAGAAGAATAACAGAGTATCAGCGCTGAAAGGGACCTTCTAATTCTAATCCCTTTTGTGGCCGTATGTTCAAGACTAACAGTTTGTAGAATAACCTTGGAAGAAAGGTGGAAGAACCATAGATTAGAAAATAGTCAGAGAAGTGGCAGGGGAAACAGAAATAGAATAACAGAGTTGGAAGGGACCTTGGAGGTCTTCTAGTCCAACCCCCTGCTCCAGGGGTGGGTTCTAACTTACCTCGCTGCCAGTTCGCTTCCTCCCGGGCCGCATGGGCGCACGCATGTGCAGTGCAAAAATTACAAAAACTTCCCCCCCAAAAAAGGCCAAAAACAAGATGCCAACTCATGCGCAGTGCCGGAAACTTGGCTTCTGCGCATGCGCAGAAGAAAGGAACCCAGAATTAAAAAAAAAGAAGATGGCAGCGTCCACGGACCAGAACCGGTTCCATGACATCACCAGCAGCTTACTACCTACTCTATAGAACCGGTCTGAACTGGTAGGAACCCATATCTGCCCTGCTCAAGTAGGAGACCTGCCTACATGATTCTGGACAAATCCAACCTCTTTTTAAAAACCTCCAGTGATGGAGCACTCACAACTTCTAAATGAAACCTGCAGTTTCAAACATTGAAGAAAGCAATCTTAGTGTGCAGAAAACAGCTTCAGGGTGGATTTCAGTGGAAAAGTTTACAATTTTTTTTTAAAAAAAGCTCTCTGCTATTGTCAATACTGCTACTAAAAAGTGAGCCTTCAATGGATTTAAGTGGAAAAACTGAACCTTTGCTTATCCACTGCATTAAGCATAGACAAAAACTAGTTAGATCATGTCCAGAATTAAAACATCAAGAAAGTTGAGGGTTGTTATACTTGGAGCTTGGGATGGATTAGACCAATACTTTAGTCCAGGATTTCTTAACTTCCTGTAACTTTAATGATGAGGACTTCAACTCCTAGAATTCCCCAGTCAGCATTCTGGGAGTTGAGCCCTTCACTTCTTAAAGTTGCAGAGATTGAAAACACTGTTTTAGTCCATCAGTCTATCTATACAATGACCAACCAGTGATGGACTGGAAATCTTTTAAGCAGGGGACAAACACACACACACACACACACACACACACACACACACACTGTAGTACTTATTATCTCCTGTCTCCAATGCAGTGGGCAATGACAGCCACGATGACTAATAGCTATCAAAAACCTTAGTTGATGTTCACACAATGTATTACGCTAAATTGTGCTGCATTTTTGTGTGTGTCATAGTATCTTATGTGACTGCAGTCCCACAAGGCATGAATAAAGGAAAAATGGGCAGAATTATTTTTCAAGTTGAGCTGCAGTTTGCGTAATATGTTTTCCTAAAACCAAACCATTCCTTTTCTCTTACAGCTTTAATTTTTAAAATAACCACTATTTGGATGTGGGGGAGAAACATGATAAAAGCAACTGTGTATATGCTGCCTTCTTTTCTTTTTTTCTTTTTACTCTTCACTTGAATTTCAGAGCAAGTAGGACGTGTGTTGACTGGAGAGAGTTGAACAAATCACAGCTCTGATATTTCCCCCCCCCTTCTCTTTAAAAAAAAAAGCCTTGTTTTGAGTCATTATCCCTTTCATTCTGATGGAATTCAGCCAGATTTTCTATGACCTTAACACCCAGCCATGAACAAGATTAGCCAATTGCCAGCTAATCTTTACCAGGCAAATCCACTGGGGAAAACAGACTAACAGAAAGGGAATCAGACACATCCACCCAGCTGCTTAGATTTGTAAGGAAGAGTTCTGCAGGCCAACCATTTACTCACTTACTCCCTAAAATCCTTACATGAACCCAGTTGCTCATTTTAGAGAAAATACAAACGCTGATATTTGATTTCATGGCATAGTCACTATGCTACAGAAATGGTGCTTTATTCCCTCCTCCCCCCTCTTTCATCCTGTCCTCACTTTCTCAATGGATCCAGGAAGAAATAAATATTTTAGGAAGAGTGCTTGAGGATGGGAGATGGGATCTAAAGAGAGAGAGAAAGCCAGACCATCTGTCTCCCAAATCCTAGGAGACTCTCATACCCCTTGGGTAGTTTATCATCTTAATATGCCAGTTGGGAACCTCAATCACAGTTAGGCTCCAAATCAGCCTGCAAGGTACAGCGGTAATGAAGAGACTGCACCATAAAGTCATTGTCGATAAATGACCAATCTTAAGAGTTTTATTTGCAGAATTCAGTCAGTAGGGTTCTTGGTGCTCTCTCAGCTTCGTCGTTTGCGTGCAGAGATTTCATTAGCCAAGTAGCGCGCTAATGATGTTGCCTAGTTGGGTAATGAAATGTCTGGAAGCAAATAATCAGCACCAACAACTTCACAGTTCAACCCTGAGCTATAGATATTCCCTCCCACTAGAATTCAGAGTCTTCACTGCTATGTTGGTGTGATACTGTAACTGGTGCGGCTAAACTGTTCACAGTCTAGGAGGGACCAGGAAACGGAGATAGCATACAATAACCACCTAATGTAAACTTTCTCTTGTCATGCAACCTTCGCCTTCCTCTGTATTTACCTGTAATCTTTTGGGCAGGGTGCTTTGCTCAATCTTCTCCATTTGATGTCTAGAATTCCAAAGCAGATGGGTAGTTTGGATTTCTATGCAGATAGATACCCAGTACTTAACTCAGTTAAATACTTCCAGATTTGACCTTCCTTTTGTACTAAGCCTTGCTATTAAGGTCTCACACATTGTTGTTCCTTCTTCTATTTCATTTATGCTTTCTATTCTTTTCTTCGGACTCTGGGTGTTCTTAAGAATCAGTTCTCATAGTCCACAGTTCCTTCTTCAGCCCTAAATATTTCTGTGATGTTACAAGGCAGCTATATTAGCACAAATCACTGTCTTGCCCTCCATGGTGATGAAGAGGAGATATTATAATATTCCTTACCAATACTGCTTCTGCGACTTTGAATCTATGACTCATGTACTATTAAACCATCCTTTATATCATGCTTAGTACCTCAGGTTCTTTGTATCTCTTGGTAGTGAGTTCTCAGATCAACCACACTTGGTGATTGTAGAACAGCTATTGCAAGATCAATTCCTTACATTTGTAGAAAGGTGGCAATTTTTGTTTTTACAATCATTATTGTAAACTTCTGGGTTCTCCAATGAATTACCTTGACATATTTTTACATTGACATGTCACTGAAACTTGGTACATGTTGTTAGTCTTGACATGGCAATTGTTCTCTAGAAGATGTTGGTTCAGATATTATAATTGTGACTGGCTTCTATGTAAGTTAGTCAGGTTATTTGAATGTTTTATGTCTTCTTTCTTGATCATGTAGCAGTAAATAACTAAATATCGGCATGTCTTTGTGTGTATATGCACAAAGAATACACAGCTATGCTAATGACATGGTGATACCTGTAGGTTGCATGCTAAAAAACAGTTAGGGAGGTGTGTATTCACATTTTGATTAAAGTGTTTTTTTAATTTTTAATGTCATATAATTATATATATATATATTTAAAACATTTAATCATGTCTGATTCTCAGAGTCTGCCTGGACAAGTCCCTGCACTTTTCTTGACAAAGATTTTCAGAAGTGGTTTGGCATTGCCTCCTTCCTAGGGCTGAGAGAAATTGACTGGCCCAAGGTTATCCAGCTGGTTTTGTGCCTAAGGCCAGATCCGAACTAATACTCTCCCAATTTCTAGCCTGATGCACTGCACCAAACTCTCTCTCTAATTACATATTATCACGAACATTTCTCAATAATAATAATAATGCAATCCCGAAACATCTGGACTGTCACGTGAACACCAGCAGCATTGACAAAATCACCATCAATCAATTTCAAAAGGCAGCTTTACTTGAAACAGCCTACATCCTAGGACAATACCATTCACACCATCAAACAACCCCCCACTTCTGATCCCAGGTCCTTGGGAAGAAGTGGATAGGTGACTAAAAATGCCAAATCTAGTCTAAACGTCTGGCTAACTTTGGACCAACCGTAATTTATTATTAAGCTTGTACATCATGTGACTCTTAGTGACTCTGGGCAGCTCATAACAATCAAAGAAAAAATAATGTCCCATAGTTTGGGAATCTTGAGACAGCCTTCCTTTTGATGGATCTTCCAGGTAGGTAGAAGAGAGATTTCCTTATTCTGTTCCATGTTTGAGTGGTGCCAAATGTCCAAAAACGAACATTAATTGCAGTCGACAAGATACGCTATGCAGAAGATAACTTGTCCAGCTCCTAGTTCCTCCACAAAGTTGATATGCTGTAAATGCCTGTGACACAACCAGTATCATTCTAATGCTAATCTAATGGTTTATATGATTCTACATTAACTGATACATCCAATTCCAGGCACTTGCATCTGAAGTCAGTCAGTTAGTCTTATAACTGGGTTAAGGTGAAAGGGGGAAATCATGTTACTTTTAAAAAATAAATAAAAAACATTTTCCACCAAATCTTGCGAATTGGCAGAAAACCTATCAATGTGAATTTTCTTTATGAATGTTATGTTCCTGAAAGATAGAAAGATATCTGTAAAATTTATGTTGCTAAGACAAGACAGTTGTTAAGTGAGTTTGCTCCATTTTATTATCTTTCTTGCCATGGTTGTTAAGTAAGTAAGATGGTTTTGACCTCAATCCTGGACAGTGTAATCATCATCAATACATGCCAGTTGCCCAACGTCTGAATTTTGATCGTGTCACCATGCGGGTTTTGCAATGGTTATAAGTGTGAAAAACAGTCATAAGTTAAAAAAAAACAGTGCTGTTGTAACTTTGAATAGTCACTAAATGAAGGATTATAAATTGAGATTTACCTGTACATTCATCATATATATATATATTTATTCAGAAACTGGAATGATAAGATTATTTGCTTTTCAAATAAATTGGCTATTTTGTTTTTAAAATCTTCTTTGGGGAAAATGATAGGACTTGTACAGAATGTAGGTTCAGACTAAATAAAGCCCTAAAAGTTTAAAGATGTAATTCAATATAAATACATTATTACATTAAGTCCATGGAAAAGCAGCTTAAGTTTAAAAAAAATTGCAATTTTTTTTTGTCAGGATAAAGTAACAATTTACTTTGATAATGTGAACTGTTATATAATTCTACATAATTATATTAACTGGAAAAACTAGACTAGTCTTAAATTGATCAGTCAAAAGCATCTTTCTTTAGCTTTGAAAGCTCTTTGTAATTCCTTTTGCTCTGGTAAGAATATCTGCCCTCCAGCCTCAAAGCTAGATAATGACATCATGTTGTTGTTACTTTTATTATCTGATACCCATTCATTTTTTAAAAAATAGTATGAAAATCAGGAGATTACAAAATAAAAAAGGCAACAATGGGC
>JANHFT010005281.1:81396-92855 GCA_032467955.1 Pseudoxenodon macrops | reverse complement strand
AGTCCAAGACCAAAATCGGGGTGGGGAGCGGAGGGACGGGAGAGGAGAGGGGCAGTCTCGCTGACTTCTGTAGAGTTTTTGGGGGGATGCCCCCCGCCTCTTTGTGAAGTTAGGCGGCGGGGCGGCGGAGTCCTAGGAGCGGTGGGCAGGGTGACGCTTTTGCGGCCCTTCGACCGAACCCCCTCGCTTCCTTTGTCCAGTACGGTTACTTCGTCACTGGCCCTCCGCCCCACCCGGCTACAGCCAAGCACGTCCTTCCCGGGCTGACTAGATACGGGAAGGAAGGAAGGAAGGAAGAAGGGAAGGAAGGAAGGAGATAAATGAGAAAGGAAGGAAGGAGATAAATGAGGAAGGAAGGGGATAAATGAAAGAAGGCAAGAAGGAAGGATAAATGTGGAAAGAAGGAAGAGAAATGAAGGAAGGAAGAAGGTAGATGAGGAAGGAAGGAAGGAGATAAATGAGGAAGGAAGGAAGGAGATAAATGAGGAAGAAAGGCAGAAAGGGGATAAATGAAAGAAGGCAAGAAGGAAGGACAGAAATGTGGAAAGAAGGAAGAGAAATGAAGGAAGAAGGAAGGAAGAAGGTAGATGAGGAAGGAAGGAGATAAATGAAAGAAGGCAAGAAGGAAGGGCAGAAATGTGGAAAGAAGGAAGAGAAATGAAGGAACAAGGAAGGAAGAGAAATGAAGGAAGAAGGTAGATGAGGAAGGAAAGAGATAAATGAAAGAAGGCAAGAAGGAAGGACAAATGTGGAAAGAAGGAAGAGAAATGAAGGAACAAGGAAGGAAGAAGAAGAAGGAAGGCGATAGATGAGGAAGGAAGGAGATAAATAGGAGAAAGGAAGGAAGGAACATGGGCTTCACTTCTTCCTTCTTGACAACAACAAAGTGCCAGATTTTTATGTTTTGTGTTTTATGGTGAAGAAAGGAAGTGGGAACTTTTGCTGTGTCTTGTTAACCAAGCCTGAATAACGACACAGGATGGGGGGTGGGGATGTTGTCCCATCAGGCAATTTTTCCCCCCATCCAAAAGTTCTCTAGCCTCCCTGGGAAGAATCAGTCAGACTTTGTAGGGAGAGGGAGGGGGGGGGAGAGAGAAAATGGAGATAGCGAATCACAGGGTCTGATAAAAATCCCGTTCCCCCCCATTTCTCCAACTGGCTTTTCCAGTTTTCTAATGCCTGTGGAGATTGAGGGGTGCTGGTGCACGATGTGGGGTAGCCCCCTAACTCTGCAGAAATATTTTAAGGGCTCTGTGAACTTAGCCTGCACTTGGTGTCTGTCTTCATTTAATACACCTGTGTTGTTGTTTTTTTAGTCTTGTTATAGTTTACCCAATAAATAAGGAAACCACAACCGCCAGGGAAATATTTAGGCAGCACCTGTCATCACATGTCTGATGGCTCCAAGTGATAGATTCTCCAAGTGATTAAAGTATTCTCAATTGAGAATATTTTATATTTGTCCCCCCCCAAAATATATATATATATATATGCATGTTGTCATAAGTGGAAGGGGAAAGTGTATATCTGTGCATTTGATCGGACCATCACTTCTCCTGCATTGCTGACAGAGAATAATAAGAACAATAAAGTACAAATGGCTTAGCATGGGGTATTGGCGATACTTAGCGCAATAAAGGCTCCCTAAAAAGTGAGCACCCACTGAAGGAGAGCTATTTTTCAAAGACAAAATGTGTAAACAGGGTTCAGGTGGCCTCCCTCTCTCTAAATCTTGAGAGGCTGCTGCTTCTGGGGTGTTTTCATCCCAACGGACACCCTGCAGAACCATTGATGCTTCAGGATCCATAAGCCTTTGCCAGCATGGCCAGGTACTGTAGAAAGTACTGGAGCTGATGTGACAACACTTTTGGGAGGCACCGGGTTGGAGGGAGCCAGCGAGGAAAGTTCCTCTATCTTGATCTGTGCTGTCAGCCTTGGGTAGTGGATTTTCAAAGGGTTTAGAAAGAGAAGGGACAGAGTTTTATCTTTCCCTTGTTCCCTGAGCCTTTTTACTGAAAATAACAGGCAGGAAAACTTTGTGGACCGGGTCATGGTAGACAGAGCCTGAAGGCAGAACCAGAAGCAATGGATGGAAACTTATCAAAGAGAATTCCAATTTAGGACTAAGGATAAATGTTCTGATAGTGAGAACGACTTGCCTCCAGAAGTTGTGGGTGCTCCATCACTGGAGGTTTTTAAGAAGAGACTGGACAGCCATTTGTCACAAATGGTATTGGGGTTTTCCTTCTTGAGCAGGGGGCTGGACTGGAAGACCTCCAAGTCTTCTGTTATTCTGTTAACAGAGCTGGTCCCAAGCTCTTCGATAACTAACTAGAGGTCAAAGCCTTATCAGAAATTACAGAAACCACTCATAGTGATTCACTCTCTTTGGTTATCAAAGTACAGTCTGACCAGAACATTGGATGAAAATATCCCTTGAAAATATGTGCTTTTCTGAAAACTGAAGGAAAGGTACATAGAGGAAGAGCTGTAAATCAGCTAGTACAGGAGAAAGGTAGGACATTGATGCATAAAATAAGTGAAATTGAGGTGTTCCTTATTCCCAAGCCCAAAATTGACATGTTCTGACAGAGACTGTGACTCCTGGTGACTGCCTGGGCTAGTCCCTACAATTGTATTAGCCAGATTTCGAAAATGGTTTGCCCTTGCCTGCTTCCTAGGGCTGAAAGGGAATGGCTGGTCCAAGGTCACTCAACTGGCTTTTGCCTAAGGTAGGACCAAAACTTCCAGTCTCCTGGTTGTAAAATGGGCCAAAATTCACTTAACAACTGTCTTGCTTAGCAGCATACATTTTGGGCTGAGTTATGATCGTAAGTTGAGTACTACCTGTACATGCAGTATGTCAGGAGGTATTCCCCAATTAATGAACATAACTGGGATTGGGAACTGTGTCTGTAACCACCAACACGGTCATAAACCAGAAAAATCATGTGACTGCAGTGATTTATGCTGGCAGTTCTTGTTATGGCCATGAAGTGAATGAATAACAGTTGTTGAGTCATATCACTTGACCACAACTTGCGACTTCCTGCTGGTTTCCCCATTGACTTTGCTTGACAGAAGCCATCAGCAAAGGTCACCAAATGGTGATCATGTGACCATGGGAGTCTGCAATCCTTGTAATTGTGCATAATTATATATAATATAATATACTATATGATTATATGTCATGCATTTTAAATTTAGTTCTGAGGCTGTAAATATATATAAATGGGTGTGTGTGCCGTATTTGGCATAAATATGGCATAGACCAGTGATGGCTAACCTTTTTCTTTTTGCGTGCCAAAAATGGTAGTGCGTGTGTGCTAACGTGCGCATGCGTAGCAGCACATAACCCCCCGCCACGCACACTGCACTGCGCATGCCCCCCCCCAATTGGGCTGTTTTTCAGCCTCCAGAGGATGAAAAACGGCCCAACGGGACTTCCGTTTTGCCAGTTGAGCTGCTTTTCACCCTCCAGAGGCTTCAGGGAAGCATCCTGAAGCTTCCAGAAGATAAAAAACGGCCCAACAGGCAAACTGGAAGTGACTTTGATTTGCCTGTTGGGGTGTTTTCACCCTTCGGGGGGTTCAGGGAAGCATCCTGAAGCCCCCAGAGGACGAAAAACAGCTGAAAATCAAAGCCGAATATCAGCTGACACGCGCTGGAGCTGACAGGGCAGTGCCTTGTGTGCCCTCAGAAATAGCTCCGCGTGCCACCTGTGGCACGCATGCCATCACTGGCCTAGACTCTGCCATATTTCATTACTGTCTGTCTGTCTGTTCAAGAGAAAATTCTGAAATGAACGATCAACCATCCACAACTTCCCCTGTCCTAATTTTTTTTAAAGAAGAAACTCAAAAGGTTTACGTACACAGTCCCAAGCTCTTTGGGGGACAAATTTATAAAAGGTGTTTTATGTCTGTTTCTTTCCAGGAAGAAGCTCCAGATAATTGGACAAGAACTCTGAGCTGGTCACCGATAGATAGGCCTTGGCTCCTGGCATCAAGCCCACAGTTGTGTGGAGTTGTTTTTTATAGTGGCCGTTGGGTGGATTCAATAGCACAGGTGGGCATGAAAATAGGAGAGGCTCCCAAAACAGCAAGACAATAATGGGGGGGTCGGGGTTGGGGAAAGGGATAAGCCTGAATTTGGAAAGATAAAATACCTGATTTGGGTACATAGGTGTGGCTGACTAAGTGTGCAAAGTAGAAGTTCAGGCAACATTTGACAAAGAGGTGGGCCTGGTAGAGAAAATGGAGAAGGTGCCAGCAGGGCCAGGACCAACAGAGGCATCAGAACGAGCCGGAAGGGACCATTTTGCCATTCAGCCTAGGATCAGGTGGGAACTACCCCATGGGGCAATGTTACAGCCAGAGAACGTGCCTACCCAGTGGTGGGAATACCTGAAGACTCTGCCCTCTCCGGCCACGGTATGGGGCAGCCCAGGCCTCCCAGATCTGACTTCTTGGGATGACTTGATCGCTTTTGAAAGAGTGTTTGGAGTCTGTCAGTGGCCTCGAGGTGACGGGGTGACCAGACTGAAGCCGGCTTTCAGGGCAGAAGGCCAGCAAGCGCTGAACGGCAAGAACGGCAGGGGCAAAAAAGCCTGTGGGAAAGTCAAGACCATCTTCCTGCGCGAAAACTCCCCCAGCACGGAGCTGCACCGCCAGCGCTTCAGGCAATTCTGCTACCAGGAAGCCGAAGGGCCTCGGGAGGTCTGCGGCCGCTTGCGGGAGCTCTGCCATTGCTGGCTGGAGCCAGAGTGCCGCACCAAAGAGCAGATTGTCGAGCTGCTGATTTTAGAGCAGTTCTTGACCGTCTTGCCTCAGGACATCCAAAATCAGGTCAGGGAACGCAGCCCAGAGACCTGTGCCCAAGCAGTGGCCCTGGCCGAAGGCTTCGTTTTGCGGCAGCAAGAAGACAAGCAGCAGGAGGAGCAGGTGAGGCCTGTTTGTTCCAGGACAAGCAATAGGCAAGGTGCAGCTTCTAGACCTGGTCCCCTTCTCCCTCTTCCTATGACATCAGATGCTACGTTTAGAACATGTCCATGTCAGGCTAGGAAATTTATGTCACTTCTCTTGACAGGAGCTATGACTCCTGTCAGTCCCAGATCAAGAGACCAATGCTGAAGGATGGTTGGTTTCCACTCAGCCCGTTCACCTTTTTGTTTAAAAAGGTGCAGTGATGGCTACTACTGGCTGCATAAACTAGCAGAATGCTTGATTCCCAGAATTCCCTGCTGGGAATAAAGAGAAAGGATGTGGTCCCCCCATTAATGGAAAAGACCCACTTCTATTTTATTTAACTAGTTTTCAATTTCTGAAGCCTCGGGTTTCCAAAACAGGCTGCGGAAGCTGGAACGCTGAGAAAAAGCAAAATGGGAAATATAATTTGTACAATACAGGTAGTCCTTGACTTACAACAATTCATTTAGTGACTATTCAAAGTTACAACAGCGCTGGGAAAAAATTACATGACTATTTTTAACACGACTGTTGCAGCATCCCCATGATCGCGTGATCCAAATTCAGATGCTTGGCATTAGTGGCTCATATTTATGACGGTTGCAGTGTCCTGGGGTCATGTGATCAGCTTTTGCGACCTTCCGACAAGCAAAGTCAATGGGGGAAGGAATCCAGATTCACTTAACAAGCATGTTACTAACTTAGCAAATGCAACGATTCACTTAACAACTGTGGCAAGAAAAGTCCACTTAACAAATGTTTCACTTAACAACATAAATTTGGGACTCAATTGTGGTCGAAAGTCAAGGACTACCTGTATCAGCTTCTGATGGCACAGAAGTAGCAAAAAAGAAAGGACTTTGCTCTGTTTACTCTGATGGCCTCAAAATGCTCCTCACTGGGGCATGGCCTGATGGGGCAGACAGCCCAGTCCTCCTAGGAACTCATCGCTTTTGGGGATCCATATGCTCATAGGGCTAAAGAGGAGTGAGCAATGTTGGCCCTCCATCTTTGGTGGAGTTCAGCTTCCCTCTTCCCCCATTAGTGGCAAGTACTCTACCAGACTGGAAGGAAAACTGAAATTTAACAAATCTGGAAGGCCTACTCATTTCCCGCCCCAAATTACTGAGAAAGCCCCCCAATCCTGCTTCTAAATGCTCTCTGCAGTTGTAACATTACGCATACGTGTCATTCTAAAAATATATAAATGGTTGCAGAAGTGGAAGTTCCATTCAACATGGAGAGAGAACATTTTCTACCAAATAAATGGAGCATAATAATATTATTGTTAGTTAAATTCAGGTCATAATGAAAATACTTTACTTGAAGTCTGGAGATGCTTAAATGATGAAAGGGGGTTGAAATAGAAAGTTTCCTCTAAATGTTGAAATGTATAAAAGCAGTTTTTATTATTCTGTCACCCAGTTCTGTTTATAAGGTTTCATTTTTTTTATCATTTAGCTGCTTATCACTCTTTTATGTTTGCTGTTTTCTATTTCCATCTTCAGGGAAACCTACCAAGGAGGGGGGAAATAGTTGTGCACAATAGTTTGGTGATATTGAAAGTTATTTACCTTGGGATCGCACGATATTCTGATTCCTAAGACATGATTTTTGCAACATAGAGTGGATGATTTAATGTACACAATGCAATAACCCAAACCAAACAAATTGCATTACGGCACACAGAGATTGTGTGAATCCAGCCAGCTAGTCTTCTTCTCTATCAGTAGAGAACTACAGGGTGCTGGGAAAATGCTATAATCTCTGAGACTCCTCTTGCTCTGGTTAAAATAGTCCATAATACATATAAAATGCTGTTGTATTCTACTTTGATTGGCAGGGATTGTTTTTTTAGAAGCTCGCATAGTATTCTTTGAAATCTTAATAGCTGAAATCAGCTGCACAACTCCCTGAATCAGTGGACACTGTCTACAGCCCAGTACACCTTCAGCCATCATGGTTCTATGAACTTGACCTTCATTGTTGTTTCAGGGGACTCGGTCGTCTCAAGATGTGGCCTTTTCAAAAGCACGGAGAGTGTCAGTGGAGGTCAGGCAGCAGCAATCGGGCACCCGGAGAAGGAGAGTGGATATTGTTAACCTCTCAATGGGTAAGAACATCTTTAGCCTCAGGTTGCAATTTGCTGCTTTTGAATAGCTATGAATTGATGTCTTCATGGAGTAGATGGCATTTTTAGGACAATATGCTATAGGAAGGATGGGGTCGGAATTGTATTAACAGAATAAGAGCTGGAAGGGACTTTGAAGGCCGTTTAGTCCAGGGGTCCCCAATCCCTGGGCCGTGGCCAACTATTGGATCTTGAGTCTTTCGGAATCGGGCCGTGGAAGTGGCGGGTGAGTGCATGGACTACATTTGTGTGAGGGGCAGGTCAGGCATGCCTGCCACTTGTGCAAACGGAGCTGCGTTCGTGCTTGCGTATCACACACACATCTTTCTCCTCTGCCGATCCGCAAAGCCAAAAAGGTTGGGGAACTCTATTCTAGTCTAACCCCCTGCTCAGGTAGGAAACCCTATGCCAAAATATGACATCAAAATATTTAAAGCATAAGAACAGTATATAAAATTTAAAAGAGGCAAGGAATGTTCAACATTAATTAAAAGGCAGAGTGAGGGCTTTCAGGGTGCTAACTGGCCCCATGACTGCGTGCCCCTCTGTGCCCCACATGCAAGGCCGCAAAGCCATGTTTTCATATCTTTATGGAAGCTGAGGAGAATGGGGGCTACCTCACCTCTGGGGGGGAGTAGAGAGTGTTCCACAGAGCGGGGGCAATGGCAAAGAAGGCTCCCTTCCTGGATCCCGCCAGTAGCATTCTTTAACAAATGGGATCTGCAATGTACCTTCCCTGCCTGATCTGGTGGGAAGGGCTGATGTAACGGGATGAAGGTGGTTCTGTAGATAATCTGGCCCCATGCCATGCAGGACTTTAACCAACACCTTGAACTGGAGAACAAGACTATTTAGAAAAGCAACTATGGGGTGCCAACCTCCTTCTCAGCCATGATCTGTGGAGCTGCCTTGTGATCATCTTTGTCCCTTTACAGATGTCAGTCTGGCTGGCGGAACTGAGGAGCTGGAACAGCGGCATCTGGAGCCCAAGGAAGAGGGGAGCGTGGCAGTCCATCCAGTCTCAGGGGGAACCCAAAGGAGAGAGAAAAGCCATGTCTGTGTCGAATGTGGCAAAAGCTTCACTCGCCCCTCAGATCTGGCAAAGCACCTTAACGTCCACACAGGCGAAAGACCCTACCTTTGTGTCGAGTGTGGGAAAAGCTTCAGCCAGCTTTCCCATCTCACAAGACATCAGAAAATCCACTCGGGAGAGAAGCCCCACATCTGTTCCGAGTGTGGAGATACCTTCAGCCAACGGGCCTATCTTGTCAGCCATCAAAGGAGTCACTCGGGAGAGCAGCCGTACCACTGTTCTTATTGCCAGAAGTGCTTCAGCCACCAGTCTGCTCTGAAGATCCACGAGCGGAACCACATGGGCCAGAAGCCCTATGCCTGCACGGACTGTGGGAAGCGGTTTGTGTCCTCCTCTTCTCTCACGACACACAGAAGGATCCACACAGGAGAAAAACCTCATGCCTGTGGGGTGTGCGGGAAAAGGTTCATCCAACACTCCAACCTGGTCTCACACCAGCGAACGCACTCGGGGGAGAAGCCATTCTCCTGTAAGGTGTGCAGCAGGAAGTTTGCCTACCCTTCGGATCTTACCCGGCACCAGAAAATCCATACAGGAGAGAAACCTTACGCCTGCGATGAGTGTGACAGAAGATTCACCAGGCTTTCTGATCTCATTACGCACCAACGTATCCATACAGGAGAAAAACCGTACCGCTGCCTTGAGTGTGGGAGAAGATTCAGGCAGAGGGGCGTGCTGGTGAAACATCAGAGGTGCCATTCAAAAGAAAATCCAAAAGGAAGTGAGGCCTTCCAGTCCACTGAGTCTCGCGCTAAAACCCATGAGGTCAAACTGGTGAAAGAACTGGAAGATCAGGAGGAGGAACCTAACTTGATTCTCACTCCCAGCCCCTGATGCTTATCACTCTTAATACTGCTGCTTAAAGAGGGATCAATCATTCTGAATCAACTCCCTTTTCTATTCCTCTACTACCGTGTTTCCCTGAAAATAAGACCCTGACTTTTATTTTTTTGAACCCCAAAATAAGCACTTGGCCTTATTTTCAGGGAGGTCTTATTATATTGGGCCACATAGAGCAAGACCCTTTTGCCATCTTACCTGATTTCCAGCTCTGTCTCTCTAACCCTAACCAGAGGAAATGGCGGGGACCAGCTATGCATACATTTAAATATTTTCAAGGAGGGCTTTTTTTTTTTTGGAAAAAATTATTTTAGTGCGTGTGCTCAAAAGCCCGATTGGGCTTATTATCCAGGGAGGTCTTATTTTCGGGGAAACACGGTACTGACTAGAAAGTGCTCATGAAGGTTAATGATGATGTAATGAAGCTCATATGTTTGCGTTTTTATAAATAACACTCCAAAAAGAGAAGGGGCATTTATAGATGGAATTGTAACTTCAGGAGAGAAAAAGCAGGAAGAGTAATCTTGCCTTTTCCTCTATTTATATGGCTGGTTTTCCGTTATCTGCACACAGTAATTTTTTGAAGCAGCAGCTGAAATAATGCAGAGGACTCTGCGTGCAGCTGTTGGAGTAAACTTTTTCAAAGTAATTCACTGGCCAGGTAAAGGAGGAATAATTCTCTTTTAGGAAAGAATAGCTTCCGAACAGCTGAAATGAGACAGAAACTAAACACACCTGTTCAAGGCCTAGTTAGGACAATGATTGCTTTTACTCTATATGGTGCTTTAAATGCAGTTTTTTTCTCTGCCTGCAATATCAGGCAGAGACTGGGAAAGCAGATCATGATAAGGTCAGCATGCCTCAGGCAATATACAGGAGCACTGCTGGGATAACGGTATGAGCTGGTAATCTTTCTAGATTGGCAACAATGATAGCTCTGTCAGGTTCTTCTACTATATATGAAAACCCAAGCAGCTGTCAATCCTTCTGGGATACTGGATGTCATCCTCTCATTTCTGTCCTAGCTCATTTCCAGTAGAGTTTTGAAGGCTGTGATAAGGATAAACCTTTATCAGATTGGGCCTTTGGCACCATCTAGCCTAAATAGCCACAGATCTCTAGGTGTTCAGAAAAGGCAGCTTTCCCAGTTTGTGACTAGAAATTCTTGAAAGGAGCTTTGGTAATCATGTCAGTTGTGGATTGCATCACTAACTCTAGTATGACCTCTGAGTTACACCACCTAAAGTTTTATTCTGGGATTCATTTTTATAAATTATGGCAAGCAGACAACTCCCGAAAGTATGGAACTTCATTGTTTGTCCCCACGCTTGCATGTACGGTAGTCTGACTGATGTGATCCAGGCAACAAAGATACTTCCCAATTATAATATTTAATGAAGGAAAAGTCATGGATGAAGCTCTAGATTGCAGATGGAGATGTGAGCAAAAGGAGGAATATGTAATTGTGGTTTGTGCATTGTGGGGACTTTTGTAGCCAGGGAGCTCACTTCTTTATTGGCTGCTGCTACTTTTATTTTATTGAGACCTGGCTTCAGATATAGACAGACAAACTTAACTTGCTGAATTGTATCTATCAAAGGTTCTGGAACTGTAGGAGGCAAAATAGATATCAATTTAATTTATCTCAGTGGCTGATGTCCCACTGCTGTTTTCTGGCCAACATCGCCATTTAAATAGAAATAAATTGAACACAAAATTGGTCAATTTAGGATTGGTACCAGAAGTGTGTTTCAGCAGGTTCTGACCAGTTCTGGAGAACCGGTAGCAGAAATTTTGAATAGTTCGGAGAACCGGTAAATACCACCTCTGACTGGCCCCGCCCCCATCTATTCTCTGCTTCCCGAGTCCCAGCTGATCAGGAGGAAATGGGGATTTTTCAGTAACCTTCCCCTGGAGTGGGGAGTGAATGGAGATTTTACAGTATCCTTCCCCTACCACGCCCACCAAGCCACGCCCACAGAACTGGTAGTAAAAAAAATTGAACCCCACCACTGGTTTGGTTACCTTTCAGATAAACAGATTTCCAGATATTAATGACTACTTCAGCTTCAACCGCAATAACACACAAGCACACAATAGATACAAACTCAAGGTAAACCGCTCCAAACTCGATTGCAGAAAATACAACTTCAGCAGCAATGCCTGGAATGCACTACCTGACTCTATGGTTACTTCCCCAAACCCCCATAACTTTAACCTTAGACTGTCTACTGTTGACCTCACCCCATTCCTAAGAGATCTGTAAAGGGCGTGCATAAGCGCACCAACATGCCTACTGTCTCTGTCCTAAGGTTTCCTTTTATTTGTATCCTTTTCATGTATTCAAAATCATGTTTATACTTTTATCTGTTATCTTATACATGCTTGACTAAATAAATGAATAAATAAATAAATAAATAAATAAATA
>JANHFT010005281.1:64616-81296 GCA_032467955.1 Pseudoxenodon macrops | reverse complement strand
AGGCCAGAGGTGAATCCCTCCTGAAGGAAGTCCAGAATTTCAGGAATCGAAGCCTCCATAGGCGTTACGTTCCTGCGGCCACACCAGCCCCGGAAGGTGCGCCAAGTGGAGTCATAGATTCGCAAGGTGGAAGGCCACCTGGAGGCCTGGAGTATCTCGATCACCATTGGAGAGTAGTTTTCAGCCCTCAGAAGACGCCACTCAATCTCCAAATGGTCAAGTGAAGCCATTGCAGGTCCGGGTGGAGCAGTGACCCCTTGAAGAGAAACACCCTGTTGTCCGGGAGTCACCATGGGCTGGCAACCAATAGCTCCACCAGATCCGCGAACCATGGTCGTCTTGGCCAGTGAGGGGCCAGGAGGAGAAGTTCCACTTGCTCTGACAGCATCTTCTGGACGACCCTTGGTATGAGAGGTATCAGGGGAAAGGCGTAAAGCAGGCCCCCTGCCCACGTGCTGTGGACAGCATCCACCCCTTCTGCCCCCGGGCCGTGATACCTGGAAAAGAATTGAGGGAGCTGGGTGTTTTCCGGGATGGTGAAGAGGTCTGCTGTCGGCCGCCTGAATCGCTCTGACAGCTCCAGGAACAGGGAGGGGAGGAGGCGCCATTCTCCGTGGTCGGTGGTGCTCCAACTCAACTGATCCGCCTGCACATTCTCTGCCTCCGCGATGTGTTCTGCTCTCAAGGACCGAAGGTGGGCCTCTGTCCAATTGCCCACGAGGGCCGCTTCCTGCATCAGGGCACGCAAACGCGTGCCCCCTGACGGTTCACATGTGCCTTTGCCGTTATGTTGTCTATGAGAACCCGAATGTGCTGGTTGGACACCTCTGTTTGGAAGTGGAGCAGGGCCAGGTGGATTGCCCGCAGCTCGAGCCAGTTTATGGGGTGCTGCCATTCTTGGGGAGACCACATTCCTTGTGTCATCAGTTGGCCCAAGTGTGCTCCCCAGCAGTAAGGCTTCTTAATTCTCTGGGCCCGGAAGGCAGCCGAATCACCAAAAACTCACCCTTCCTCGCTGGCTGCTGCGACCATTTAAATGGGAGATGCCGTGGCGCCGCACATGCGCGCCAATGCGGCCTTTTATACCAACCGGTCTCTCACTCACCCCCTTCAGTTGTAGGTCGGTCGAAGAAGGCCGATGTCCCCAATAGCGTCGGAATCTGACCGAAGCCCTTCGCGCCGCTTGTTCAAACCTCCGCTGTCCTCTGCCGATCGATAGGAGGTAAGGTGGGGGAGGGGAGGCACTGGTCCCCGCACTTCTCAGCGCGTTCCGGGGCCTCGCTGCCGATCTCTCTCGCAGTGCTCTTACTGCCTGGGCATCCGTTGTTGATTCGCCCGGCCCGCTCTCAGCGGCTTCAGCCGAATCGGGCAAGCCCTTTGCACCGGTTTCCTTGCTGCCTGGCTTTTAAATTGATTGTTGCTTTTCTTTCCAATTGAAAATTTCTAGGAGCTCTGTAGCCACACGTCTGGTCCTTTAAGATGGACTGAGTCATACTGGGGAAGATGGCGGAGGAGGCGTGGCTAAATTGCGCAGACTCAGTCCAGCAAGACCAGAAGCGGAGTTAACCCATCCTGGATGCTGGCTCCACCCACCTTGGAGAAGCATGGCATGCTTATCCAGAGCCAGATGCTCAATCATTAAGCATTTGGGCACTTTAATAACTTTTTCTCTCCTCCAATAATGAACTAACATGATGGCAAAGTATCCCTTTCAGCAGACTTCCAATGCACAAATCACATATTTTTAGAAGATGCCTAACAGAGGCAAAAACTACTGACAGCCTGATATGATTTTAATAAACAGAACTATGATCCTATATATTTATTAGTCCTCTTTTTCTTAAACGTTGAGTTGGGAAAGGTGAGCAACAAGGCAGCTGTAAATGTTTTTTCCTTATTTTGCTTCGGTCACCTCAACCTAACAAATAATTTTAGATTCCTAAAATAAATACAGAGTTTTAAAAAAAAAACCAGCAAAAAAATGATACCTGCCCAGGCAACTTTGTAACAACAGGAAAGCCATCAGAGATGGCTGTTCTTTGCGTCCACTATCTGCTCATGCGCTGTAATACATGGATTAGTTTCTCCTATACAACTAGCTGGCTGGCTGAATGTTGTATATAGATCTATTCTGCTAACAGGATCAGGATAGGGGGTAAGCATGATCTTAATTCAGAGGAGTAATTAACTTTAGCCCCAAACAGACCAAGACCATGCAAACTACTTACTGGTGTTTCTCCATTTTTCCCACTCCCAAGACTGAAATGAGACAGGCTCAATTTCCATTTTATCTTGTGGGGAGAGAGGAAGCTGGATTGGTGTAAGTGACAAACACATCCTAGTCTCCTTTGTGGCAGCTAGAAGAAATTAAAAATGGGTGACCATATGACTGACTCCGCCTCCTGTGTGATGTGTTGTTGGCATACAAAGTCAAATCAGTGACTGGAAGGAAGGATAATAGTCTTCATATTCTCTGAGCAGGATTCATGTTTAGTGTGCCATCAAAGCTAGGGTATAATGAGGGTACTTACAAAGTTGGCATGCAGTTTAGCATAATTTAGCATCTTACCTTTCAGTTTAAAAGGTTGTATTTCCAGTTCTTGTATGGGTATAGGGAGACGTACATATACAAGTAGTCCTCGCCTTACAACGGTTCATTTAGTGACCATTCAAAGTTACAACGACACTGAAAAATGTGACTTATGACCATTTTTCATAGTTACGACCTGTTGCTGCATCCCAAGATCCTGGTACTCCCTTTTGCGATCTTCTGATAAGCAAAGTCAATGGGGAAGCCAGATTCACTTAACAACGGTGGATTACTCTTTATCAACTGCAGTGATTCACTTAAAAACGGTGGCAAGAAAAGCCGTAAAATGGGGCAAAACTCACTTAACTGTCTCACTTAACAACATGAAGTGGAAGACTTACCTGTAGTCTGCTGAAGCAACTTCATTCTGAATCAATGCTTAGCTAAGAGGACAAAGTTATACAATTCTCAAGGGTGAACATATTAAGGAGGGGACTCACAAATATTTTAAGATGGAGACAAATAAGTCCCTGACATTTTAATTAGTTTAAAAAAAACAACTTTTAATTAAGAATAATGAAAAAGATCCTTACAAGGATCCTTCTGGGGAAAAATTGGTGTTTTTATTTCCATCATAATAGGCCCCAGTTGTTTCACTGGGTGATGGATAGGCTAAGAAACACATGGCTAAGAACCAGTGGTATAAGGTACAATATTATATCTTTTCATATTTTATTCAGGTCCTAATGTCTATCCATCTCCAATCCATGTTAGATTGACTTTTTGTGATATCATGAACATGGAAAAATGTACATGAGCAGAACATCAATTAACCATCAGAAGAATGGGCAACAATAAAATTCTGCAAAGTATAAATTATTTGGATGAGATGAAGATAAAAATACTGGTTGGTAGGTTCTGTCTCTTGTAGCTGAAGAAAAACTACAGAAGAGAAGTTAGTCCCAAAGTTTTGGAAATCTCAGAATAAATAAAATCCTTTTTGTGAGGTGGGGGATCTATAATTAACATTGGACCTGCCACTTGCTTTGCTGGAAAGGAAGTAAGGCAGTTTAAAAGCTATTGATTTACGGTAATTAGAACTTGGATAAACAGGCAAAACTGTGGAAATTGGTTAAGCAACTATTGTCAGCTTTCACTTAGCCCACAAAGTTGAAACACAACAAATATACTGGGTACCAAAATGAAAATGATGCAAGAAAGCAGAAATATTATGAGGCGTTTGATCAATTAAGGAGGAGGGGCAGTATTCAATAGGAGAGGCAAGAATCGTTCTTGGAAAAAAATGACTACCATTTTGCTGGGAATATTATAAATCCCTTTAGTAGTATTGCAGTCTTAAATATTTGTTCTTTTTGCTCGTGTAGAGGTAAGGATAGTTCTTACATTAAAAAAAAAACATATTTCCCAAGTTCTTGTAGATGTACTTTTTTTTAAAGCTTGTCTAGCATGTGTCAGGCTTCAAGTCCTTTAAGACCTGCCCTCATGCTGAACAATCACAGTGGTGACCACTTATTTATAACTTTACAGGAGAGTTATTGCCACATTTTAAAAGGGTATTTAATTAATTTGATTTAAAAAACCCTCATGTTACATATGTATTTGGGACTGAAATTGAATCAAACTTTGTTTTGTTGACTGTTAGTTCCCTTAGTTATAGGGAAACTAATAGATTTTTAAAATAAAATAAATTCTATAAATTAGTATATAGAAACAGCCAAAGCTGAAGGGCACATTTCTTTCCCCAGAGAAATAGCCAGGATTTGTTCAAAACTGTCCATTAGCAGCTGCTGAAACTAATATTTATCCAGGCCGTCTCATAGGCATTAGGTGCCACTATAAGCAGCAGCTCTTGTCTCAGATTCCCATTATAGAGATAAAAAGGACTTCACTCCTTCTTTTATTATAAGTGATAGTCCATTCATTGGGTGGAAAGTGCTAATTAGTAAGATGTGAGGCTCCTAGAATGGATTGTACTATAGATCCACATCCATTGTAAATCCCAATACATATTCTTTTCTCCCTGCACGTGGCAATCACGCACATACCAATTAAGCCTGAATTTCTAAAACATTAGATACTCGCCAACAAATGGGTTATCAAAACCTTGCATTTTGCAAAAGTAGGAACATGGACACTCTTCTTAGGTTATCTCAATATGAAAATCTGCAGTTCGGCTGCCAGTGTGTCTAATCTTAAAGAAAAGCAGACATTCTGCAAAGAGTCTATTGTAGGCTTGTATACTCCAATGCTATACTTTATTCGTGGGGGTGGGGGTGGGTGGACTACAGCCTCCATGCAGTTCTCTAGTGCCTTTAAAGATCAGGCTGCGTACGTCTGAGGGCAAAAACAGTCTTATTTTCTGGTATGTAAAATTTAAAAAAGAATGAGAACAAGCATGGGAAAGTCTTTGGGAAGTGAATGATACCCATATCAACCCTCAGATTTCTCCACTGACCACCACCACCACCCCCCCAATGGCTATGTAATTTTAAATAGTTTTTAAAATCACAATGAAAGCAGTTCACCTCCTACTCCCCTTCTCCCCATGCCACAAAGGGAAAAAAGCCTAACATTGGTCCCTTGCCTTCTGGGGATATTACCAGAAAGCATTCTGTAGACCAGGAGCGTCAAACTCGATTTCATTGAGGGGACTGCATCAAGGTTGTGTTTGACCTTGGGGTCTGAGGTGGGTGTGGCCAGGGCCATCTCAACATCACTCGGGTCGGGGCCACATGTGGTAGCATGAGCACTCTGCCAGCAAAAAATGAGCTCCTGAGCTCTGTTTCTGGCTACAACAGCCTCCTTCAACCCTCTGCCAGCATGGAGCTTGTGAGGGCCACTCGGTTTTCGCTGGCAGAGGCACTGCAAGATGGTCCCTCACTGTTTCCAGGGTGGCCCCATGGGCCAGATCTAAGCGCCCTGTGGGCCAGATATGGCCTGCAGGCCTTGAGTTTGCCCCCACTGCTGTAGACCAACAACCGGTTAGGCAAGCAAGATGGTGTTCTTGCCAAAAGAGATTAACCACCCTTCATTTTTTACCTTTGTTTCCATGCAGCCATGGAAAACAGTCAACCCGTGCCTATATACAGTATATATACCGGTATATGCAGCTTATTCTTCCAAAGCAAAAATTGCCTTCTCTAAAAGGCTACTTTGTTGATTTCTTTACAAGCCAGAGAATCGCACCAAATTTCATTCCTATTTGTTCTTCTGCTCACCTATTAGCCGGAATGAGGGAGGGTGTGCAAGATAGTATAAGAGTCAAGCACAAATATTAATAATATTAGTTAAGGATAGCCAGGAGCCAGATTGTTAAATTACTCATGTTTATTTATAACAGACCTTCAGCCAGTACAGTACAAAACTTAACAGTAGTATAATCTCCATTACACAAATATGTACTTACAATATATTACAAATACAAAAAAGCTTTTGCAGTAAGAGGTTTTTCTTTTATTTAAAAGCAAGTTTAACCCCACCAAAAAAAAGAGGAGGGGGAAGAGCGCCACACCAGCAAACCCAATAACAATATACAAATGAAAGCTTGTTAGAAACAAGTGAAGAATATTGTAGCGGGTTGGGGATATTGCACATCTTTTTTGTTCTTCATACATCTGGTTAAAAAATATATATATTTACACAAGTTAAAGAGACCTGGAGTTTTACAAAATTCCTACATTTGTTTTTTTTAGGCTCTTCACACAGGTGAAAACAAAAAAATAAAAAGGAACACTGATTTCTTAGAAATGTCAGAGCTTTGTTTCTCTAAAAACAAACCTGTTTTCATTTTCACAAAAGGGGGCAAGCAGGAGGTAATATGTAAAGTCCGAAGCAGGATTCTTGTTCCCTGAAGCAGGGCAGAGAAAGATTAGTACCATTCCACAGTGCAGTAGACAAGAGTTCACAAATGATGTTCTGGACCTCTTCATTTAGATCTAGAACTGTCTTAATATTTCCCCTTAAACAAAAATAACTGGCTCCTGCATAGAGTGGTCCAATTCCCACCAGAAACGGGAAGCAGAGCAATTCTGAATGTGGACTTTGTATGGAGGCACAAAGGATAGCTTTTTAAAAAACCCAGTAAAAATGACACTTTAGGTGCTTTATCAGTGTGGCAATGAAGTGAGGCCAAGCACCCAAGGGCCATCTTTGGCTTTCAAGAAGTCAGTTTCCAACTATCTAAGCTTTTCTCTCTTTCTTGTCAAAAGTTTCATACCTATTTCAGGAACAAGTACATAAAGTAAAGAAAACTTCTTAAGTGTATTTTCTTCCCAATGCCATCTTCCAAGAAGCCAATAAATGCTTCCTCTTCTTGACCAATATATTCAAATGGAAAATATATCAGGTCAGCTGTTCTATATCTTTTACACTGCCTTGACAGAAATGTTAGTCTGCATTGGGGGAACAGAGATATCTTTCCGTAATTTTGTCTATTGAAACTAGAAGTAATTCGCATCTCACATGGAACATATCAGGGCACTGGTAATAAAGTTCAGACATGAAGGAGACATCTCAGCAAAAGTCACACTCCTCGTATCTTTAACCCAAATTTAATTTTCTATCTTTATTTATCTTGCTTCATACAGTGCATTCAGTTCAGTATGTGGAAAGAAAACAAACATAATTTTTGCTGTTTGATTTCCAGTTTTGCTTAAAATATTGATTACATAAACATAATTAGTTGGCATCCATTCTCTGCAGAACTGGATACTTTTGGAATTTGGTTATAGGACTTTGTAACTACTAATTCATGTATGTATGTTTGTTTTTCATTAGAGGCAATATAATGCTCTCCAGCTAAAGTAAGTAGATTTTACCCCAGTCCTCTGGAGTACATACACCATAACAGAAGCCAAGGAGCCTCAAGTACCTAGAGAGAAGTGCTATTTGTCTGATCCCACAAGGGATAAATGCTATCTATATAACTCGGGAGTTACTATACATGCCCTATTTAGGTCTAGATTCACATGGGAAAAGAAACATGCACACAACTGAGTTTAGGGACTGCTCTCATTTCTATTATTATATAGGCCTATCTGTACCTTCCCTTTTTTTCCAGAGGTCTACTTCCATTGTGACACTGAATGCCTGGGTTATAAACATCTGGACTTTGTTCAGATGCAGAGTTACATGAACAGACTATATTGTACTGTCAGAACTAATTTTTTAAGGGAGAAAGTTATCATCAGTGGAATCTAAAATTCTTAAGACAATTATTTGAGTAGCTCAATTCTTTCCCAAGGACAAATACTTGGACAACTTATTCTAAAAGAGGTGCAAATGTGTGTATGGTATGTGTATGTATATATAACACCCACACATTTCCTTACTCACAAAATGGGCAACAAATGCAGGAAGAGTGGGTTGTTGAGAATATTGGAAATCAGCTTAGATGTTTTACTGTGTGTAATAAATATGTCTTTGATGTCCAATGTTTTGCTTTTACAGAACTTTTTCATAAGGTTTCCCAGGATGATTTAACATTAGTTATGAAAAAAAACCTAAAGATATGTTCTCTCTGATATTTTGGAGCACAGCCCAAACACTATGAGTAACACCTGAATTCAATTCAATTAAAATCTTATCAAACTGTTAAATTTTTAAAAAAGTCTTCATGGTTTTAAAGTAAGTGGTGAAGGAATCTCACCCTTTAGAGCAAGATAATATTAAGCATTCAAATTACAAGGTGTAAAAGCTGGTTCTTGTGACTTTTTCCACTCAAAGGAGAGCTCCCATAATTCCCTCTAGATTTCATTCACACAAAACATTCTAATGAGCATTGAAATCATGGAGATTATTATAGGGAAAACTATGTCACATGAAATAACTATTTAGATTAACAATCACTAAAAATGTTGAATTATTTTAAATGTATATCAATAGAAGACATGAGTACATCAATAGGAGGAAAAAAAATCCTTGACCTTAGAGCCAGTAGAACTAAAGGAGCTAGAAGTATGATTCTAATATGAAAAATACCCTATAAGAACTGAACTTTCAAACTCCCTTAACAATTTGGCAAAGTCTCTCAGCATGTTTTATTTGTATTGCACAATATAATCAGAATGACAAAAATTATATATTCACTTCTGCTGCTGAAGCTAAAATAAGACATTGCTGGGACCAGCTCAAAATGCCTCCCAAGCCTCTAAGATGCCACTCCTATGCTGAATGTGAGAAAGAGAAAGCTGAAAGGGGAAAAGTGATATTGTACCAGAAAAAGTCAACATTTTAAAACAGGAACAGAACAGTGGAATCAGGTTTCTGTATTTAAAGAAAAAAATCCATTCCCATCTCCTTGGCCAATTCCTTAAAACATCTCGTTCAATCAGGCCTTTCCAGTTAGTCAAACTGGTTGGGCCTGTTTGTGTGTTTATTTATTTATTTAAAAAAAAGCTCAGCTCTGTATTTCACATTACAAAAAGCAATAAAGAAGGAAAATGAACAAAACGTTGCAGCTTGAGGTTTGTTTTTTAAGTAGAAAAAGAACCGCCTTTGGTTTATCCTGCAAGGAAGCAATTCCCTGGGCTGCTGCTGAGTAAATGCATTAAGGGATTTATCTAAACCAAAAGCACTCCCCTTCTTGTCACATCCCTTGCCCAGCTAAGACTAGAGAGACCATTTTAATCACACTCCTCTTTCCTTCAGATGAGATGTTTCCAACAGATAAAGATGGAGCAAGCTCTGGAAAAAGGCAAGCTTCAAGTTTTAGTGGCTCAGCACATAACCCTTCTAATTTGGTGATTACCCTCTTAAAAAACAATTATCAACAAGATTTCTACTCAGGCTGGGGAGGTGGGAACTGCCTAATACCGACAAGTGGTGTTTTATCTCTTGCCTACAGCATATTATCAGCAGCAATCTGCAACCAATTATAGAATGGAGGGTGTTTTTTGTGTTTTTTTTGCTCTTGATGATCACCAAAGTTTTTAAGACACTAAAGTACACATAATAAAGTTTCTTTGCCAGGGCCCCTGCTGCAGAAATCTAATCATCCCCTCTGACACCCTGGGCGATGTACCTGTGAAAAAAACAGAGGACTAGCCGCTATGGAAATCTTGCTGCATTTCATTTGCCTTCTCAGCAAAATCAACTTAGAAAAGTTGTTGCCATTGATCTGGAAAAAAGATTTCTCTTTAAGAAATCTGAAACTCTCACTGCAAACTTTAGGTCTCCTTAGTTTGGGATGGGCAGTGTGATGTATTCCATAGTTATAGAGAACTCTCATCTCAAGGCTGCCACTTTCAGATCTTGCTCATGCTTTCTGGACACAGATCCATAAGGCTTATAACAGATCGACACAAATAAGGACAGCTAAACTGACCGGGAAACTAAGTCCAATTCCAAGCTGTTCAGCAATAATGATGCTGGGAATCTGAACGAGGAGGTGTAAGTTAGGCACTGGAACAGAGACACTGGCAGTCTACTCCTCATTCCTTTGGCTCTAGTAGATGTTAAGAAATTCCTAAGCTGACTCCAGCAATCATTGCTAGCATCAGTCTTACTTCCCAATGAAAACATATCCATCTTACAAAGCAATTCCTACTCAGCAAAGCCAGGCTCATTAATGCTGTCTACAAGAACCTGCATATTGGGGGACAGAAGTTAAAGACATGCACTCACCTAGGAGGCTTACCTCTTCCAAAGCTTAGATTGACAACCTTTGAGTCTCCAATTGTTGCTGCACTCCAACTCCCATTAATCCTAGCCTGCTCAGAGGGTACTAAGACATGATGGGAGTTTTAAAAGCTACGTTTTGCCTACCCTGATTCTACAGTCTTTAGCAACCATTATCCACTAAGTGCTAACTACGGAAGCTCAATTTTTTTTTTAGCTCAGACAACCTATCTGGAGAGAAGACAGGACATCCCAGACTCTTTAGAAGCATCATAGATTTTAACCAGATAATGTTAAGGTTCCTTCATCGCATCCTGGGAACAGCATTTGTTTTCCCCAATGCTGGTTCTCGGTTCAAAATGGAAAGGCAGCATTCTTCCTATACAAAGTGCTCATCATCTTCCTTGAAATACCGTATCTCCTTCATCAACACCAGATGCAAAATTCATTATCCCTTTTGGGCCCCAATAGAGGAAATATTACAAGTCAGTTCAAAGCTGTGTTAAGTAAATGCAGAGAGGTATTAAATTCTTGGGACCATAGCATTCCTAGCATGATACCTTCATATGCTCCATTTCACAGCCACCCATACAAAAAAAGATATATACGGTTCATTTGAACAGTAATATAGCTCAGGCCGTGGCTTTCCTAGCCCCTTGAAAGGGGGAAGCTCTATAATGTGTTTAGCACCTGATCTGAGGTTCTTAATACCTAACAAGGTGGCTTAACAGAAATATGAGAACAGCAAAAAAATGTCGAAATGGAAGAGACCTTAACCTTAAGAGAGTCAAGCTTGCTGCTGGGCTATATGCCAGCCTTTACTTGCTCCTCAAAAGAGGACATTCCTGGTGAAATGAATGAAAAATCTAAAGGAAAGAAGGAAGGAGTTAATAAATAACTACAAGTGTGAGAGAAAAACACAAAAATTTAAAATTAATTATCAACTTTTAAATAACACACCATAGAGAAAGGCAAAATGTTATGAGCTCCTCCCCGTCTCAAGTTCATTGGATTTTTTTTAAAACTTAGGGTTCTTTTTTTTTTTTTTAACATTTCTCTTTTTTAGCCAAAGTCAGTGCAAAGGAGTACAAAAGAAATGAACAGTTCCATGCCCAACTAGGATAGAGCACTAGTGATGGGGAGAGATGAATAAGGGGGACAGAGTAAGATTAGCCTACTTTATGTTCCCCTCGCACTATGTGGGAAGAGAACTCGTACCGGTCTTGGCTGTGATAGCCACAGATGTTGCATTCAAAAGGGTCTCTGAAGCCATGGCAGCCCATATGGATGGTGAACATGACGTGGTCCAGGAATAAGATCCGGCAGTGCTCACATTTGAAGGCTTTTACCTGTTCCCCTTCATCATTCACCACACGCAGGGCTTCTTTGGCTGAACTGGGAGTTGACCGAGTAGTGGTGGGAATGATGCCCTCCTGCAATTTGGTATCCTCTTTGGCGTAGGCTGGACTCTGCCGGCTGCTGCTGCAATTCCCAATGCTGGATAGCAGCGGCTGCTGTGAACCCCTCTCCTCATGGATGCTCTCAGTGTCTGTGGAATCCTGGCAACCATTGCTAGGTGATACCATGCTTGGCTCCCGTGATGCCCGATACACAATCCGTGTCCCATCAGAAAGGTCCTCGTGGCCTTCGGCAGCTTCCCGACTATTTGCAATTTCCAACCTGCCTGGGAGGGGCTGGATTTGAGTGTAGACAGAGCTGATGACAGGTGTGATCTCAGAGATGCAGTTTGTGGGTGGGAGTCTGAGGGGGCGCAAATGTTCTGCTCCCATGAATGACAATGAACTGCCAAAGCTAGCGTCCATGGGATGGTGAGCAGCCACCATCTCCACGTCCTTCTCAAAGCTGGAGTTGACATCATATGCCATATCGGAGAGGTTATACCGCATATGCTCTCCTAATGCATAGGATAAAAGAGATCAGATTACAAATTCCTTCTAGTATCAGATGGTAAGCCTATGATGAGAGTAAGACAAATAATGCTGATGGAAAACGGCATTACAGATGGGACTTCTTTAGTCCAGGGAGAAGCACCCAAGACATCCTGTACTGTAATCCAAAAACTCTTGACTGACACGAACACCAGCCCTTTTTCCAGAAATGCTTGAAATGCACCTTACCTATAAATTTCTGAGGTGTGGAGCGTTTTCGTTTGGTGATGCTGTTTGCTAGTCGGTCAATAAAGGCCGGCCGATCTGCTGAGGAATGAAGCATGGAGTCCGGCACCATCTCCAAGTCTCGCATCTCGTCACCTGGTAATAAAATTGGTTTCATTTTTGGTTGTCCAAATTAATTCTAACCTATATTCCTTTTTTAAAGTGTCTGCAAAGATTAGGAAGGACATACATGAATGATAGTGATAATTAATTTATTGGAGAAAAAAAAATCTCACAGCAAAACACATAAGGTTACAACTGGCAGCCAGTGCTAACTTGAATAAATCCTATTAGAGCCTGCTGTCTACGTCTGTGATTATCCCATTTAGCTTCTGTTCTCCTGCTTCATGGTGTTTATGTACTAGCATCTCTCCTGCCTCCCATCCTGCATGTTTGGCCACTGAAGCTAGTTTCCATCTGTCCTAGAAATGAGAATTTTAGTCCCAATATAAAAAATATTAATAAAGCTGCAGTGACTATAAAAGGCAGTTGGAAAAGGGGTTCTGTACCAACTGGGACCAGCTATTTTCAAACAGAGAGTTTCCAGATGTGATAGACTTCCAAATTTCAAAATTCATAATCAACATACAAGTAGTCCTTGTTTAGTAACTCCCTCATTTAGCCATCATTCTCAGTCATCTGTACAGATAGCTATGCTACCTGAGCATAGGAGCAGCAATAACTCAACTGACTAGGGAAAGCTCAGTGTGGGAAGATTGAGCTATAGAGCCATCCTCAATGATCCTCCCAATGTTTTTAACATTGGCAAATGTAGACAATCCTTGGTAGATAATAACCAATGGCATTCTCCTTAGGTTTGTCTCTGTTCCAGCATAGCAGCAGGCTTACCTTGCTGGCCAGCCAGCAACTGTGGTTCAGTGTTAAGACTTTGCAGGTAGTTGTGACAGCGTTCCTTGTGCTCTTCCAACGTGCTTTGCTGCTTGTAGCTGCGACCACAATAGTTGCATTTGTAGGGCTTGCCAACTGTGGGGGAAGAGACTAAAAAGAGAACAGAAACAAAAGAAGCCCTATAATACAAATTATATTTCTGAACTATCACAGTAAACTTTGGATCAGGCAGAATTGGGAAGTGTGGACAGCTTGCTTGTGACCACAGATATATGATGTAAACCTGCAAAACCCTGTCAGTATAACTTCTCAGAGTTATGTTCCTGATTACTAAGACCTGGTGCAGACACAGAAGGAAAGGAATTAGAACAGAATTGGAAGGGACCTTAGAGGTCTTCTAGTCTAACCTTCTGCTTAATCAGGAGACCCTGTACCTATGTCATTTCAGATAGGTGGTTGTCCAGTCTCTTCTTAAAGGCTTCCAATGATGAAGCACCCACAACTTCTGAAGGCAATCACAGCTATGAAGGAACTTCTTCAGAACCACAACTTCTGAAGGAATCAGTTATCAGTTGGAGAGCTGTTTATATCACACGTTTGACTGAGCTACATAAGTTTTGGTAAACAAATCAACCAGCTAGGAACATTTTGTGCAGGTGTAATATGTTCTGGAATAAAGGTGTGGGTTCACTCTTAGGCACCGTTTCTTGAAGAAAATAGTAAGGACAACAAACAATGCCCGCTTGCTGAAATTTCAGTTTTAAAGTTCCGCTTTCCTACCTAAACAATGCACTATACTAATTTCAGGAAGTTCAGGTGTGTTTTTGTCTCACATATGCTTGGAGAGTTATGCTTGGTTTCCGATTTGCATAATAAAAACAGCATGAATTTTTCTTGCATGGTCCTTCTAAGGACAAAGTGAATATTCGGTGAGAATGAAGTTGTGAATCTGGGTTCTCCAGACACTTATTTTCTCATAAGAAACTGTCTGGCAAAATTGACTCTGTAACGCTGACAATAATAATGCCATATGCACACTGTAGAATATAGAACCCAATGTTTTAGACGCAGGATTTTGTTCCAGAGTTTCAATTTTAGGCTTTTTAATTTCCATGCCAACTGATCTTTGGATGATCTCTTTAGCACCTTGAAAAGCTCTTGAATATCTTAGCTGATATTCTGGTTTTCTCTGGCCTGGAAACCTTTAGTTCCTGTCTTGCCAGTTTCATTCCTTACAAAGAAGGAGGGTTTTTTCCCCATCTTTTAGAGAGCAACACAAGACTTCAGTTCCAATCTCTTGCATGAGAAATACTGTAATAATCATTTTCCCATAACAATATCAGAACACTTCCAGTGGTTCTAGGCAATTGGTACTTCTACTAGAAGGAGGAAGAGGAGATCCATGGACCATTGTGTAAATAACTTTTAAGCAATGAATTTGCTTGAGTGTTTGTTATTTGTTTATTGAGGGTGAATTCTCCCTCCTAATGTGAACAACATATGAAGTTATTCTAACCTACCAATTCTTGATTTTGATTTTGAAATAAATTCTTAGGGCCCAGTTTCTGGAACAAATACTAAAATATTGAAACAGGAAATACAATTTCCCAGCTTACTTTAAGAAAGATGCAATGAACAGAGACTATGACAGCTATGACATTTGTTTAGGAATTGAATTTGTAGAAAAACTGGTAAAATGCAAATAGCCAACTCATATATTTACTGAACTACAGAAAGAACAAAAAGGAATGTTTTTGAAATGAAGTCATCACACAGGAGGAAACCCCAATCTATCGATCCTGGTTGGACCTACTTCTAAATGATGAAATGTGCTAATCTGGGATATAAATTCTCGCTTTTGTTTTGTAGGCAGATCTGCATAGATAAAAGGAACTGCCTGATTCGAGGATAGCATATCATATTATAGAGTGGATGGAAAAAGAGATGATAGATTGTTCCTGTTTTACCTCCCCCCAGGTAGACAAGCTATTTTAACAGTTGCACAACCCCAAACAGTGACTAGGATGCTGCTATTCCCCCTTCCGCTATTATCTCCATTAATACTCTGCTGATGTATGATTTTATTATTATTTTTATATACTAACTATCCCAATTCTAACGTTTTATTTTTCGAATTTATAATTGACTATTATGTTTTGACACCTGGAAGTTTAGTGACAATGATGCAATAAAGGATTGGAAAAGAAAGCACTGTTTCGCTACTGTGTCAAACTCTGCAGAAGTACTATTGGTGAGCATGCTGTAAATCAATAGTAAGAATAGATTGCAACTTCATATATAGGAATAACTAGTACTTTGTACTTTTTTTTTTAACAAAGTAGTACTATAAACACTATAAGCAATGGCTCTTCCGTTAAAGCTGAATTTCCCAATGAATAGACCATGAATTCCAGGATATAACTGGCGATTTATCAAAACATGCTCTTTCAATGTCATGGGTTAAATTACTAAAACTCAAAGAGATTTCCAGGAATTAAATATCATCTTCCTGGTGTTTGTAGCGGTCTTTTCTAGTATAGACATAAATAACTGGAAGTGAAGGTGTAAGCAGTAAGGGTGAATCTGATGATACCCACTGATTTAAAGGGATTCAGTAAAAAAAAAAAAGCTTCAAGATTATCTGTTGAAACTAGGGAATTAAAATAGGAATTGCAACTCAGTGTAAGCAAGATATATCTATTATGGCAACAACAACAAAGAATCCCAAGAACTTTCCCATGTAGCCTGAAGGTTTCTGAGCTGGTGATCATTACCAGGCAAGGGAATATGAGGTAGTAGTGAGGGTCTGGATAGAACAGTCAATGTAATGTGCAACACAATTTTAAAAGTTAAAATGTAACTGAAACCAGAGACTTTTCTTTTGGAACTAATGGACAAGCAACTAGAAAAAAGTCATGGAACTTTTTTTTATGTGAGACTTTTATGGTCAAAAATGGAAAGCTTCAAAACTATCTACAACAGAGGTATGGTTGGTGAAGATGACAGAACTTCTGGAGATGGCTAAAGTAACGTCTTTGATCAAAGAAAAAAAACAATGCCTACATTTATGATTGACTAGAAACCCCTTGTAGATTTTTTTTCATGAAATGGAAAGAAAATGCACTTATGAAACTCCCCCGTTTTTGCGAAAAACAGACAAAAAACAGCCCGTTTTTTTGCAGAAATAGGGTCATTTTTGTCTTCCCCCAGCCCACAGAAGCAGTCAGCAGGCTTCCCAAACCCTCTGCATGCCCCGTTTTTCCCAAAAACAGTTGAAAAATGGGCCCGTTTTTGCAAAAAATGGGGTGCACAGATGGTTTGGGAGGTCTGCACACTCTTCGGAGGGCTGGGGGACGGCAAAAACACCCTAATTTTTGTGAAAAATGGCCAAAACATGGGCCGTTTTTCACAAAAACAGGGGCGTGTTTGCCGTCCCCCAACCCCAGAAGCAGTCTGTATGCCGCCCCAACTATCGGGGCACCGTCTTTT
>JANHFT010005281.1:16075-56082 GCA_032467955.1 Pseudoxenodon macrops | reverse complement strand
ATTTTAGCCCATGTGCCGAAAAGCCCAATTGGGCTTATTATCGGGACAGGTCGTATTTTCGGGGAAACACGGTACTTACAGAATTTTTCACTGTACTCAGACTATCTTGGCATTAATTAAAAGGCTGCACATGGGAACTAGGCCTTTATGTCCAATAAACCTGAGTCTCTACATTTTTCACTCCTTTAAAATACATCTAAAAGGATTGGACAAGTATAGATTCTTTTATGTGGCATGATGAGAAGGAGTAAACAGTGACTCAGATCATGACTAGTTAGTTTCCTGGAGGGCAATACCTACAATAAGCTGACCCACTGATCATGTTGAATGGGGATTATGGAAGTTGCAGTTCAGCACATTTGAAGGAAGCTGGAAGAGAATCAATTCTGTCTTTTAGTGCCACACAGACCAATTTTGTGCTGAGGAAAAACTGAGAATCAATAAGATTTAATATAATGGGATTTAATGGCTTTCCAAAGTGACAACCTTCTATCTATACAGAGACAGACCAATGGTGAACACATCCGCATCTAGTATTAATAGCAATAGGGAACTCAACAGACTTTATTGTTCCCCTTTTTGTACAAGGACATACTCAATAGCCTAAGAAATCTCTTTACAAATATGGCTTATAACTGGGTGGTACACAACTAAAATGTTGAACACTGCTTGCATAGTTCCGTAGGATAAAACAGGAGTATGCTAGTATGCCATTCATTTTGGCTACTGAGGAGTTTTTCTTGGTTCCAGAAAATAAGATTGTTGGGAGACTTCGTTCTCTCTCTCCCTCCCTCTCTCATCCTCCCTCCTTCTCTCTCTCTCCACCCCCCAGATGTATATGTATGTGAATGTGTTCATGTGTGTGTATATGTATATAATTATGCAGTTTAAATCCTCTGCAAGTCAAGGTTCAGCTTTTGCTTGTAGCAATGAGCCAATAAAGATCAGGCATCATATCAGCCTAGATCTCCAGCTCTAAAAACTGCGTCTTCATCAACAGAAAAATAACAGGGTGTTTGTGTGAAAAAAAGGCTTCATTTATCAAAAACAGCACCCTGGAGATCCAACACAAGTTGACATTGCTGTGCACAATTATGAAGTACAAGGTTGCTCACTGGGGCAAGAACTGCTCAGCTACATCATTTCTGGCTGATCCTGGATGTTTTTCCAGTCTCCTTGGATGCATTTCCCTCCTCCTGGATAACTTAGCTATTGTTCTTCAATCTTCCTTACAGAAGACTAGTAGTATTTGGTCAAGCTGGCAAAACAGGCTATGTAATACTTCTGCTCCACTGGGACATGAGTTTGTTGGCTTATCCAGCAATGAATCAAGACAAATTAGATGCACCACCAGCAGCCAGCTTCTCCCAGAGAAAGGGAAGGGATCTTTGGGGGCTTTAGCAAAACATAGACAGAATTCCTTTTATGTTTCACTGCACAAGTAATGGAATGACTAGCTAAAACTACTAGCCTTCAAGGGCCTGAATACATTACAAGAAATTCTGAACTGGGTCTAAATTGCTGGAAATGAGTTCTGTTGCAGTACTTCCAGTTCAGTATTGGAAAGTATAAATTCTTCAGCTTCAGATTAAAAAATGATAAAAATGCCTAACACAAAGAATACTTATCAGACAGAATAATAGAAACAAACTAATTTAAGATTAATAATGTTCTATATATTTACTGTACATTCTGTCTAAGAGAAGCATCCATAGACATGTGCAACCAAGGATTGGCCATTTTCACAAATATCAGATGCTATTTTAGCAGGAAAATATGTTTGCTAGAGCTATAAAGGCTAAATCTAATGCATACTATATACATTAACTCTCAAAACCCAACTTTACCTCCTCACCTTTACAAATTGCTGGGGATTGACTATAAGAACAAGAATTGTGGAATGATTCAATTTTCCAGACTAATATGTCATAAAACTACTATTTTTCTATAGAAAAATCCACTCTGCTATTCCTCCAGTGGTTTTTTTTTCTTAATGCAAAATAAATGCCAGACATATTTTTACATTGATGGCCATTATCTAGGCCTTTTCAGATAACATTAAAGGAAAAACAATTATTGCTTTAGACAAACAAAAGTCTTTGCTCTGATCATAATCAGGTGACACATTTCAAGAATACCCTACTGGAATCAGAAAATTGTGTACTCACCACTAAGGGACCTGCTTGGGGAGGAGTGTTGGCTGTTTGGTGTGCTCACTGTGGCCCCCACAATTGTGGAGGTAAAATCCTTTTCCAAAGAGGAATCTCCACTACCTTTAGCAAGGAAAAAAGAGGAAAGGAAGAGAGGTAAATATGGGAAATTTGTTGCAAGGATATCTCAAGAAATAAATATATTTCCTCCATGACCAAGAGAGGAAAAATGGCGTTCCTTAGGTAACTGAAGAGGATATAGTTGTTGCAACCTGCAACAGAAAAATTACCTACTGTTGCTCCTAGTGAGCAATATAGGAAGCAAAATCCAAGCTTATCAGAATCAAAACAACACATAGTGTATTGTCATACAATTTAATTTGGATCATTAGAAGATCATCACTCATTGCTGATCCACAACTGATCAATGTTTAGGGGATACCAGATATTGGTAAAGCCGCATAAATTATATGAAGACTATAACGCTCATGTTTATTAGACTGAGAATTCACAAACATGTTCAGAATCTTGGGAGCTGTTGAATGTGCATTGTCAAAATAATATGGTTCTTCTAGAGTTCCTGAATGCTTGTAATCTATATATGCAGCAGCCGTTGGGATTCCTTTAAAAATCTATATATCATACCAATGATTAGATAGAGAACCTTCACTTTTGATATGAACTTTCAAATATATAAATGAGACATCATATTCATACAATTATGTATAGCTAGGTTCTCAGTATGTTCAAAACATTAGACAATTTGGCTTTTTAGAGAACCTAATCTATGATGCCAGGTTAGTTTATCTCAAGGTGCACCTACATCAAATCTCTTTATTTTTTTAGTGTGTGGATTTATTTCTTCTCATTCTCATTAAGAGCTGTGGTGGCACAGTTGTTACAACACAGTACTGCAGGCTACTTCTGCTGACCGACTGCAATTTGGCAGTTCGAATCTCACCAGGCTCAAGGTTGACTCAGCCTTCCGAGGTTGGTAAAATGAGGACCCAGATTGTTGGGGCAAAATGCTGACTCTATAAACCACTTAGAGAGGGCTGTAAATCACTATGAAGCAGTATATATAAGTGCTATTGCTATTGCTATTCTCATGTCAATATTCTGCTCATTTGGAAATCTGGAAAAATGACATTGTACATGTATCAACAATCAAAAGCTGTGCATCATAATGAATTAGATTTTCATTTGTTTATCAGAATACTTCTGACTTGCTGTCATTTTTCTTGTTTAACTGAATATCATAAAAATAAAAATTATCAGTAGAGATACTGTATTTACTTCATGAACTTTTACTTTCTTCACAGTTACACATCTTCATTATATTATGTAAAAGTGCTTGTATTTAAAAAGAAAAAAAACGTACAATGAACACACCTCTTAATACTTGTCTAGTTGTGCCTGCTTTTAATTTACTGCCAGTATATCACTTTGTATTTGTCACAAAACATTTATATAGATCATGTATTTCTTGCTCAAACATACCCATAAAAATGTATACAGTTATGCTCTAATTGTTTTAGGTATCCTCTTCCTATAAGCCTACTTCTGAGTTTTTATATTTTAAAAAGCTCAATGCAAGTAGTCTTCGACTTACTGAGATCAGAATTTCTCTTTGATGGGTAAGGCAGTTATTAAAAAGTCACTCCTGTTTTACGACCTTTTTCTCATGGTTAAGTGAATAACTGCAATTGTTAAGTGAATCATATGATCATTAAACAAATTTGGCTTCCCCTACTGACTTTGCTTGTTGGAAACTGCTTGGGAAGATTGCAAATGGTGATCATATGACCCCGGGATGCTGCAATTGTTGTAAATACATGCTGGTTGCAAGGTACCCAAAATTTGATCACATGACTATGAAGATGCTGCAGTGATTGTAAGTGTGAGGACGGGTCATAAGGCAATTTTCAGTGCCGTTGTAACTTTGAATGGTCACTACATGAATGGCTATAAATCAAGGATTACCTGTGTATCATTTTTTAAAATCTCAATTTTTATTCAAATGTATTACTCAAAATGCCTTAAATATGTTTATTCTTCCATTGCACTCACATTTTGCGGCGGGTGGGTGCTTATCTGTCTCAATATGTATTTATAAATGTTTACAAACCATATGACTTTTTCTTTCTCAGTTTTTTGTGAGATGGTATACAACTGCTACCAATTTAGGTCTCTATAACAACATTTCAGTTTAGCAATGATCTTTAGGATACTTAGACATACATTATTAATTGCCTCTGTAAATTTCAGGCATTGCTATAGCTGTACCTCTCAATCAAACCAGTTAAAAGATTTTGAAGAACAGAGATTCATAAGAAAATCTTATTGATCCCAGAACAAAGGAGATTCTTTAAAACTACTCTTTATCCAACCTGCTCTTACATTCATTTACAAGCCACGCCAAATTTGGCCAAGCTTCCAGCACTCATGGAATTTCAGAGTTTATCAGTCTCTTGCAGGACTAAGTTTTAGCTGCCAAAATTCCCTAATCTAAAAGATTGAGCATTATTGCAGTAACAGAGTTCATTCAGCAAGAGTGTTCTGGACACTTTAGAAATCAGTACCATATACTATGACCTTGAACTTTCAAAGCATTTTGCAAGGTAAAAATTATTCCTGACCTTATTTTCCCTTAACTACCGTACATGTGATTAAGAATGTATAAATGGCGACCTCTCTGAGAAGCCAACAATATATTGGAAGAGGAATGGGGTGAAAGAGGCTAATAATATTAAATTTAAATGACTAAAATGCAATATGATGCTTAAATTGTCTCATATAAAGCAAAGTTGCCAAAATTAGACGTGCCTAATTTAAAGGCAATTTGAAAAAGGGACACAATTAAAAATGCTATGACTTAGACATTATTGTGGTTTGTTTAAACCAGAGTTTCCAGACTATGTTTTAATACAATTCTAATCTAGGCAGCAATTTTATATTTAATTATTACTAAATCCAGTTTACTAACAATTTGGATCAAGCTATGGTTTAAGTTACAATAATCAGAAAACTGACATCTAGGAAAAACTAGAATCATTGCATCAGAATTGATAAGCAAGGAAGGAGAAATCAAGATGACTACAACAGAAAAACGCTTCTTGCATAAGATGTGGGAAAGCAAAGCAGACAGCATTTAGACAAAACTATAAATGTCGACTGTGGTGTAAAAATCTATACTTCATTCTTATTAAAATGACTAAACTGTGTCATCATTAGATTTCAAACTGCAGATTAGACATCAAATAAATGCTCTTCTAACTCAAAACAACTATATCTGAAGAATTAATATATTAGCATAACTACACTAGCATAACACTTTTGACTTCTAATGTTGTGTGCACTGTAATGTTTATTGATGGTGAAATATTTAGTCTGCCTGAAATGCTCTAGCAAAGGCTGGGATCATACCTCACATTAAGCCAAAATGTACTTTACCAGCATGCTAGTATGAACTCTGGCGTTGTTTCTTATTTTGTTCTCTTGTATTTAATAAAAGGATTTTACTTCTGGTTGGGGTGCTGAAGGCAGCACACACAGCTCCCTCTTCCCATTTTTTCTACAACTACCATATGAGGGAGGTTAGGTTGAGACACACCCAAAGTCATCCAGTGTCCATTATTTTGTATAGTATGTGAACTCAGTTCATAGTTAAGCAAGAGACAGACTATTGCAACTGCAAATCTAGCTTCCATACAAGGGCCTACATTAATCTTTTTTTAAATTCACAGTAGAAGTGAGAAAATACCAGCAGGCACTTTAATACCAAATGTATCACTTATCTATTAATAATATGCTTTCTTTAAGCCTTACATTTATTCTGGTGGCTTCTAAACATACTATTGAAGATAGTAATACAAATATATATATATAGATAACAATGTGGACAACCTCCCTACTGGTGCTTGCTAAGCATCTGGGACAGCAGAATCCATCAAGTTAATCTAGTAATTACCCAAAGACGACCAAATTCCTCAACAACTTTTGCACATTCCAGGACCCCTTAAGTGTGCCCATTTCCTGAGAACCATTGAATATTTTGAACACCAGCTCAAATCTGGAGAGAGTGGTGAAATCTTTAAACAGAGAAACAGGTAATTACCTCTGCATCTGTATTCTTAACACTCACATTATTTAATATGTTCCAGGATTTTCTGGAAACATATAGTATCAGCTAGATGAACCCATGATTCATATTAATACAATTAAGTATTTATGAACTTTTTAAACATTTTGTCTCCTTCTCCCTAGAATTCAGACTTTTGTACTCAGATGATCATCTCTCAATCATTGTCTAAACACGTTGATTCCTCAAAGGATTAAACAGAAATATATGAGGGACATTTCCACCTATCTGTATGCCCAGAAATAATGGCATATTCCTAATAATGTTTTGAATTAGAAATTACTGATATTATGATGCAAAATAGCCAGCATAAACTATCCGGAATTTGAACTAAGAATTGTTCTCCCTAATACCATCAAGTTACTTGAACTAAGGAATTTTCTGCATCATGCCATAATGTTCACTGTGAATTATGGTCAGAACTCTCCACAGGATTCAGGGAGGGGAGGGGGAGGGAAAGGGAGGAGAGAAAAATGGGAATCTTTAACTGAGGCTTAGCAGTTCTTTTGATAAACAGAAACTGGCCGTATCTTGCTCTTTTTGTTGTTTCTTGTTCATCCATATCCAAAAGCCCGCAGATGCATTTCCAAGCTGTCACTGTTCTCGTTGCACAGACATCAGGAATTCTACAGATCAATTTCTCTCTGCTTAAAGTGATTGGCTTCCTCCACTGTTTTGCATGGCATCAAAAACACCCTCTACCAACACTCCCCATGGCGCCAAGTGTAAATAAAAACAGAAGCAGCATGGAGTTATTCCAGACAGACACCCTCCCCGTTTAACTTACATTATTCTAGCTTGCTGAAGATACCCTGGAGTGTTATCACAGCCAACTCCTTGGAAACAGCAGTGGAATACAGGCTGTGAGTGTGTGTGGCTGCATCTCGGCAGTAGGGTGAACTCAGCCACTCACCTTCCAGGAAGAAGAGATTCCTGGAAGTGAGAGAAACGGCCGTCATTTTACAGTCAAGCAGCACTGTGAAAGCAGGAATCTATACGGCTGCAATCTCTGTCCCCTTGGGCTGAGACTAAGGTTCCTTCCCGCCACGCTTTATGTCCTGTCTCCTAAATCAGCTCCTGGGTAACATTCCTTAGGGATTTCTTTTTTTCTTTTTTAAATCTTGACCAGACTAACTGAGGGTAACCACAACAACCAAAACAAAACAAAAAAAACCAGTTATCTGCTTGCCATCACTGTTGTGAATGCCGTATAGAAAAGATTGTGTCAGTTTTAAAAGCTAAGAGTTTTTAGCACACTATAAACTGAAATAAGGTCTCTCAATGTTTCACTTGAGGAAAAAATCTATTGGTAGTTCTTCTGACCTAATCCAGTGAGGCTTAAACACATCCCTGTGTTTTGGTCTCATTATCATGACAAAGCAGTAGCCAAACTAGCAGTCCATGATGAGAATGAGCAAATAAATACACACATAGAACATTCCCTGTTATAAATTGAAAGGGGAAATATCAAATAGGTGGAGTAAAAAAAATAAAGAAAAATGCATTATTCTATTCTTTTGGTCAGAAATACCTATAGAGATAAGTTACTCTTCCACCTTTTAAAAAACCATCAAGGCAGTCCTAAATTTACTGGATGTGTCTTAAGAAAAATCCATTATTCTACTGAAATCTATAAAAAAAGATGTGCTTCCTTTTGCTGCCTCTACTGAGAATTTATCAACTTTCTGGAAATAAAAGTTTTTGGGTTTTTTAATTGGAAATATATATTACATTTTATCCCAATCTTTTTAAAAAGACCAATTCTACTCCCAAACAAGGATGACATGTGTTATGCAAATGTAATCAATTTACAAATTAAAAATAATTTAAAAGAAATGTTTTAATTTTTTCAGTTATGTAAAAATGCAACAGCCATCCTTTTCTTTGAAGGAATTTATTCTCTTTGTGTAAGAGAGGAGAGATATTTAACACTTGTGAGATGATAACTGCTACCCTTATTTTTATCTATGTTTTATTAGGAATAACATTAAAGATCTTTTGCCCAATTAATCAGGGACACTTTTTAAAATGGATCAGAGCGAGCTGTTAAGAGTACCCAAATTTAATCAATTTAAAATTCACCTTTAATTATTTCAGAACAAGCCTTTACTTCCTAAATTCTCATTATCAGTAGTGAGGAGAATTTGAAATAGAAAAAATAATTTTGCATAATTTCTAGACCCCTTGTAGGACTGGTTGAATTTTCCATCCTCTCCAGCCTTCATTGTTCCCATTGGAAGCTTAGAAAGACCCCTGGAGCAGGTTTGGTGATGGCTCACATGAAAAGCTACATGGGAAAGAAGGAAGGGAAATCCTTATGATACAAGTGGAAGTCTGCTGTAATATTTAATACAGGATTTATTAATAGGGGATTTAAATGTTCTTTGAATAGAAGGGGAAGACACACCAGAAATGTTTGTCCTGGAAATATTTTTCTTCAATGAGTCACCCACAATATTTGTCATGGGAAGAATGTGAAAGAGGAGGGTTATACAATTTACAATTTATAAACTTTTAAGAAGAAAATGGAAGGCTGCTTCCAATGCTAAGAACCAGGATGATGTTGTAAATTTTAGTGGTGACAGGACAGATGCCATGATTTGAATGATCTCTAAAATATTCCTAGCATTTGTAAAAGTATTATATTACTTTTAAAATAGAGAAAAATAAAAAAACAAAGGAACAAAACACAAAAATACATGCATTATAAAATATAACAAGTGCTCAGAATAACTGAAAACATATGACAAAAAATAAACAATTAAAATATAGTAAATGTCGATACAAGAGCAAATAGTTGCAATTCTATAATTATCTAACACAAACATTATGCAAATACATAAAATATAATTATGCTGCCATCAAATCTTGATCTTGATCTTGTTTTTAGGGGAGGCAGAGACTTATTTTATATACGTTTCCATAGCAGTGGGAGGGTGGTTTTTTTTTTTTAAACTCCTTTTGTGATAGATCAAACAATAATTCTTGCCAGTGGAAATACCTGGTTGAAAGTCTTTTCCATATTTCGCAAAAGTGTAGTTGAAAAGCCACAAACATTTACATTTCTTGGAATGGGAAAGATCCCTCAAATAATTTCCTCCTTTGTTTTCCCCCCCTCACGTATTATAGCTTTGCTGATTCACATGACAGAGTAGTGTAACAAAAATAATACAGGAAGAACACAATGGAAAAGGCCCCCCAAATTATTTGTAACATACTGCACATATGTAATTGAGTTTAACCAAATTATAAACCAAATAGGCAGACATCACTTCTTTACTAACTCATTAATAACAGTGTGTGTACAAGCTTTTAGCCCCGGCAAACAATAGTTCTTAAAGTGTTCAATATTATATAAACACATTTGTTTACTAATTCCTATCAAGCAAACAAGAATTTATCACATTAAACCAGTAAGATTTAAAATATTTTCAGCTTCTTACAACAATCAATGAGTTTAGCCTACAGCCTTTTAGAACTTTGTCCACATAGATAGCATCTATCAAAACCTATTTTGCTGGAGAATATGATAAATCTAGCCTGCAGTAACTTAGATGGTTAGTCCATATTTTCAAGTGGGTATTTCCAAATGCTGAGTATAGGCTTTTGCCGGGTTAAGAATGTCTGACTCTAGGTATGAACAGGACTGCCTGTTAGAAAAGCGTTGGCCTTACCTGATACGCTCCTTCTCAGGATGGTGGATATAGCTTCCAGGATGGGTTGACTCCATCTGCCTGCTGATAGGACCGAGTCTGCCAACGTCATTAAGAAGCGCCTCTGCTGCTCCCTCCCTTGCAGCTTTTGACGAGAAACGAAGCGACAGACTCTCATGTTCCAAAGGAAAAATCACAGATGAAGATGTCCATCCTCCCGAAAGCAAAACACCTCCTGACTAAAGAGAACAGCCAAGGAAACAGGGTGGGGCCTGGAGGCTATATCCACCATCCTGAGAAGGAGCGTATCAGGTAAGGCCAACGCCCCTTCTCCAGTGAGGTGGATATAGCTTCCAGGATGGGACATACCAGAGCTGGCTTGTCCCTACAGGTGGGTAAGGCTCAGAAGCAGAAACAACCACAGAATTTGAATGGTTACATCCGAGCCACCTGTTGTAGAACTCACCGGCCAAAGGACGCCTCAGCCGAGGCAAACATGTCCACTTTGTGGTGTCTGATGAATGGCGTAAGAGGACTATGTTGCTACGCGGCATACATCCTCCATAGAAGCGCTGGTGCACTAGGCCGCTGTAGTGGCAGCGCTACACGTAGAGTGCGCAGTAACCCTACCCGGTACTGGAATAACTTGGAATTCATACGCTTTGGCAATAGTGGCCCGGATCCATCTGCCTACAGTAGAGGAGGACACTTTACGACCCAGAGAGTTCGACAAGAAAGAAACGAACAAAGTCTCAGATCTCCGAAAGGAAGCGGTCCTGTCAATGTACAGCTTGAGGGCACGCCAAACGTCGAGGGTATGCCATTGCTTCTCCAACGCATGAACCGGGTGAGGGCAGAAGTTCGGAAGCACGATCTCCTGCACCCTGTGAAACCAGGAGTTCACTTTAGGCGTGAAGGAGGGGTCCAGACGCAAGATCACCCGATCTGTGTGAAAGATGCACAAGTCTGGGCGCACCGAAAGTGCGGCAAGTTCAGATATTCTCCTCGCCGAAGTGATGGCTATGAGGAACGCATCTTTGCAGGAGAGTATACGAAGGCTGGACTGGCGCAATGGTTCATAGGGCGCACTCAACAGAGAACGGAGTACCTAGGGTAAGTCCCAAGATGGAAACCGATGGATGGTCGGTGGTCGCAAGTTGGTGGCACCCCATAGGAATTGACGGATGTGGGGCTGAAGGGCCAACGACTTGTAGTCATGTATAGAGAGGACGGATGACAGTGCCGCCACCTGACGTCTGAGAGTATTTGGTGAGAGACCCTTCTTCAGACCATCTTGTAGGAAGCTCAGTACCTGGTTCACTATTGCCATCGTAGGAATGATGGACTGAGTGTCGCACCACCCACAAAACATTCGCCAAGTGGCATCATATATTCGCGTTGTAGAAGCCTGGCCGCAAGCATAGTGTCTATAACCTCGTGTGGTAGATTGTTCTGCCTCAAAACGCACCACTCAAGCGCCAGGCGGTCAGTCTGAGCCACTGAGGATCCAGATGGTGTACGGGACCCTAGGAGAGGGGCTCTCCGTTCCATGGAATCGTCCAGGGCTGTCCCACTGAGAGATCGATGAGGTCTGCAAACCATGGGTGATTCAGCCAGTGCGGAGCGATGAGCACCACCTCCACTCTCTCTGCGAGGATCTTGCGAATGAGCCGAAGAAGCAGAGGGAGAGGGGGAAAGGCATACAACAAGCCCTTTGGCCACGGGTTCGCAGAGCATTTGTCCCCTCAGATCCCGGAGTCATGAAGCGGGTAAAGTACCTGGGTAGCTGAGTGTTGTAAGGAGTGGCAAATAGGTCCACTAGCGGCCGGCCGAAGATCAAGGAGATTTGCTGGAACAAGGCCGGGTGAAGACACCACTCCGATTGGTCCACTGAGGCTCTGCTAAGCCAGTCCGCTTGAATATTGGCTACCCCTGAAATGTGCTCCACTCGTAGAGAGAGTAGATGTTCGTCTCCCCAGAGACACAGGTGTCTGGCTTCAGTCATGAGGCTGCGTGACTGAGTGCCCCCTTGGTGGTTGATATGCACCATGGTTGTGGTGTTGTCTGTTCTGATCAGAAGGTGATGACCTGAGATCAAGGGCTGGAACTGAAGCAGGGCCAGATGGACAGCTCTGAGTTCCAACCAGTTAATACTGTGTTGTGAGTCGAGGTGGCTCCAGAGGCCCTGGGCCATATGGTTGTCCAAGTGTGCCCCCCATCCCGACTGGCTGGCATCCATGGTTATGACCACCCTGTCCGGCTCTCTGAAGAGGCTGCCGTGGGAGATAGCATCGGACCTCCACCAGGCAAGAGATTTGAGGATCGCAGTATCCTCAAGTGGTACACGTATCCTCGCTGGAGAAGTGCTCCTGCCTGACTGCTGGAAAGGTAAAAGCAGCCATTGAAGGTCCCTAGAGTGGATGCGGGCCCAGGGAACGATAAAGAATGTGGAAACCATTGTCCCAAGTAGCTGGGACAATGTGCGTATGGGAACAACTTGGTCTAATTGAACCTGACGGATCATCTGTCTTAGGCTGGTCTGGCGTTCTGGGGACAGAAACACCATACCCTGGACTGAATCGATCACTGCCCCTAGATGGAGCAACCTGGTAGAAGGGGAGAAGTGGCTCTTTGCCAAATTTATTGAAAACCCGTGCCGTCGCAGGACCTGGATGGTAACCGGCAAATCAGCCCTTGCTCTCTGGGCCAAAGGCGCCTGGATCAGGATATCATCCAGGTAGCACTGGACTCGTACTGGCACGGTCCTCAAGTGCGCCGTTAAGGCATCTAGCAGTTTAGTAAACACTCGAGGAGCGGAAGAGAGCCCAAATGGCATAGCCCAGTATTGGAAATGTCTGCCCGCAGAGCAGAACTTCAAGAACTTTCTATGGTGGTCAGCAATGGGCACATGCAAATATGCCTCGGTGAGGTCAATGGAAGCGAGGAAGTCGCCCTCTCTAACGCCTTCTAGAATGGTGAGGAGGGAGTGCATCTTAAATCTCCTATACCTTACATAATGGTTGAATCTTTTGAGATCGAGGATAGCTCTCCATCCCGAGGTCTTTGGGACCACAAACAGGATGGAATAAAAACCCTACCCGTGCTCGCCTATGGGAACCGTCTTGATGGATAGCGGTTTCATAAGGGCCTTCTTAGTTGGGTCCCTCGAAGCAGGGCACCTCAGAAAAAACCTTGGAGGAATGGAGAGGAATTCGAATGACAGGCCGAATCTGATTGTTTCCCTAACCCAAGAGTCCGAAGTGGACTATTCCCATCGGTGAGCGAAGTAGGCCAGCTGGCCTCCGATGGGGAACTTGGGAAGGGGTTCATCTAGGGCGTCTGAGAGAACGACTTCCTCCTCCTCAAAAAGGCCGTTTGGATCTGAAAGGCCGACCCCTGTCAGCGCAGTCCTGGCTCTGCCTCTGCCGCTGGGCAAAGTATCCCTGGAATCTAAATGTACCCGCACTGGAATCCGTAGGTCAGTAGGATGAGCGGCAATAGTACGGCGTAGGCCTATATTCAGCGCGCCTGGACATAGAGGGAAGAATCTTGCGCTTGTCCTTTGATTCAATGAGCAGGGGCTCTAACCCTTCCCCAAACAAGTTGCTTCCCGTGAACGGGGTGGAGGACAGGCGCCATTTGTGGCGAGCATCCGCTTGCCACATCTTAAGCCAAAACATGCGCCTGGCTGCCACAGTGGAGCCGATGGACTTGGCAGAGAATCTGGCCGCATTGAGAGTGGCGTCTGCCGATAATTGGGTAGCTGCTACCAATGTTGAAATCCTGCTTGATTCTAGGATCCGTTGTGGCCAACCTCTCCTGTAACTGGCGTAGCCAAATGAGCGACTCCTGAGCGAAGGAGGAGGCAGTAGTGGAAGCTCGTATGGCCCAAGCTGCTGCTTGATGGGCTCTTTGCAGAGACTGCTCGGTGCGCTTTTCTTCAGGTTTGAGTGACTCCATTGGGTGGCCTGGGAGAGATGAGGCCGAGTGGACGGCAGCGACGGGGGTGTCCACGGGTGGAATCTGAATCAGTTTGACCAGCTCAGGGGCCACATTGTAAATTTTTCTCTCTGCCACAGAAGGGTTGGGGCCTGACCCCGGGGAGGACCACTGCCATTTGATAATATCCAGGAACAACTTAGGAGAGGGTACATAGTCCTCCTCAGAAATCTGTTCAAGAAAAAGCGGGTCTGTCATGTCTTGTCCGGTAGCAGCCCCCGGATCAGTGCCTGTGGTTGCCAGACCCGTTGTATCTTTAGCTTTATAAAGTAATGACCGAAACAGAGGAAGTTGGAACAAGCCCGGATGGGGCGGCAGTTCAGGTCGCATATTCTCGTCCTCAAGACAGGTGAAGTTCTGCTGATGCGTCCCCATCTGAATGGATGGAAATTTCATCCAATGAAGAACCAGACGAGTCTGGGTCTGGGTGTTATTCCGGATCTCTCATACGGGAGGAGCCCAGTCGTGTCTTGGGCACAGGGGAAGTATCCCTGCTGGAATGTGGAGGCCTGTGCGATTGTTGTAGCCCAGCAGAGATCCCTTGCTTTATCACCTCTGCGATAAGGGCCTGCATTGCCTCTGGCATGAGTTGGGCCAGTTGAAAAGAATCCCTGAGGCCGGCAGCCGTAGGGGTGAATGTAGCTTCCGTGGCACTATGGTGTGGTTCAGGTGAGCGTGACTCTGCGATGGGCCCCCATAAGTCTGAATCTGAATTGACTCTCACATTGTCCAATATAGTCATGTTAGTGTCAAGATCCATAGCCACTTGAGCCCCTGGGGAAACGATTGGTCGTTCCCTCAGGTGGGACCGTCTGGGGAACTTGGATCCCCACAGCCTTATTGCAAATTTTGTCTAGAGCCTTATGTCGACGGTGCTCATCTTTGTGGGCTGCCTTGGAGGACGATGTTGAAGGAGGGGCCCTCTCAGGATGAGCGTTTAGTGTTGCGTTTGGAGCCTTTATCCTTGGCCCCGCTTTTATGGCCAGTCAACGAGTCATCCCTGGGATGTGATGGAGTGGCCATTGTGTGAGGTGCCCCTGGCAGTGGACACTAGAACCGGGAATATAGGCTGTGACAGTGGGGGAAGGGTCTGATACCACCTGTCGTTTGCTTGGGTACTGCCTTCCGAGTCCTGCCTCCGCCGTGCCCGTGAGGGTGTGGCGCAATCCTAGCTCGGGCAAGGTCCCTCCGAGCCTAATTAGCCATGCCTTTGTGTGGTGTGGCTGCAAGCTGATAGTGCACTATGGCCCTTCACCGAAATAACGTTGTTGCACAAAGGTGGGGCAGCTTGCTAAGGAGAGGCTCCACACCAGTCTCCCTCCCAGTATTTAATGAGGCCCAAGGAGTGCAGGAAATTGTGGAAGAAATAAACTTCTCCTAATGTCCTTTTATTTTTCGCTGCAAAGTGGATCCCCAACATGGCCACCGTGAGGTAAAGTCCTTATTAGGGATGAAAATGGCCACCGTGAAGAAATGCCCTTAGTAGGGAAGGCCAAAATGGCTGCCGGGAGGCAATGTCCTTATATGGAGAAACAAAATGGCCACCACTGTTCAAAGGCGGGAAAGCCTGACGAGAAGTGAAGGGAACGGCCATTTAAACTAGGCGCGTTCGTGCAGCCGAAGTCGCTCCTGAATGTAAACCTCCGGCGGTGAAGGCTGTCACAGCTGTTTGGTGCCCAGCAATATCGCCAACACGAAGGTGCTTGGGAGGTGGGGTAGAGGGAGGCAGTAGCCCCAGTGGGGGGGATGTCCTAGTGCCTCCAATCGGGATGCGGCTAAGATTTAACGAAAGCAAGGCAAATCACCCGATGACTAGAAACAAACAAAAAAACTCAGAATTCGAAGGCTAGCTGACAAACACGAAGGAGGATGGCAAAGGTACGTCTGTCCTGCTGAGTGACCAAGTCAAAAAGCTGCAAGGGAGGGAGCAGCAGAGGCGCTTCTTAATGACATTGGTAGACTCGGTCCTATCAGCAGGCAGACGGAGTCAACCCATTCTGGAGGCTATATCCACCTCACTGGAGAATGGCGGATGGCTGACCTATTACAGTGCCTACAATGGCAGATTGCTGACTGGTCTAACTCAAAATGGCAAACAGCGTTTTCCTGCCATGAACCAACAAACTGCTGAAGCTGCGCAATGCTTCCACGAGAGTCAAAAAGTAGTACATGCATTTTAAATACCATATTCAGTCTGTTTTCAGTGGTTCATGAAACTGTGCAGCTTCATGCTCAAGAAAGCACTTCATCCGCCATTTTGAGTCAGATTACTTTGTCCTCAGGATGGTGAGAGACTGAATTCCAGCCAGTACTTCTTGAATTGGGTTTTCTTTCCTGGAAGTCTGTCTCCCCCATAATTCAATGTTAAGGTATCTAAATATACTACTAAAGCAACTAACATTCTACTATCTCTGTGTTGGTAACCTTCAGTTGAGCAAAATTGGAAGTTATAGGGCATTGATAGTGATACATGTCAAAGGTGACAAGCCACAAGGCAGCCTTGATGAGTGACAGTGATGACTCTAAGACTGAAGACAAGGCCTCGGCCTCGACTCCAGGCCCAGACTTATTAGCACTTTCAAGTGCCACTGTTCAGGTTGGCCTAGACTGGGGGCACTTGAAAGTGCTAAGTCTGGGCCTGAAGTCAAGGCCCAGGCCTTGTCTTCAGCCTTAGAGTCATCACTGTCACTCAAAAAGGCCGCCTCACACTCTTCTCCAGCAACCTCAATGGGGGAAATGGCAGTTGGCAGTAGCCCCCACTGTTTTTTTGCCTGATCATTTTGTTTTTCTATTTAGGTAAGGAAACATCTCTGAAAGAATGATACAAATGTCAGTGGTTGTCTTGTAAAATGAAAAATCTGTAAGCTTAAAATTTTATCAAAAAAATTATTGTTGCTGTTCATCTCTGATATGCAGAAGAACAGGTATAGTAACCTGTTCCAACTTCAATATAAATTTGGGTTAAAAACAGGGTTAGGGAACAGAAACGGATCTTAACCTGGGAACTGCCTGTAGTCAGTATTTCATAAAAGCGCCACACCTAATTATTCACTTTTGCATACAACTAGCCTACTAATTACCATGATTTGTGACCTACAGATTACTAATTTCTCATCATACTAACTTGATACCTTTAGACAGGTAACTAGATAAGTAATTTACTGCATCTTTAACCACAAAGCACACACTTCATTTGACAGCAGTTCATTAAGGTAGCTCTCAAATATTCAGCTCTAAAGCACCACCAGTGTCCAAAATATTGCATATTCACAGCAGTACAGTAGTTCCCTACTATAATCTTATTTTATATCAACAACTTGCATTGTAGACTATATGACATCAATTTAATGCTTTATGCTATTAGAAACTATTAATCCCCCCAGTAACTTCAGCAATAGACTTTATCTATAAAAACATTCTCTACTTTCTTAATTTTTCTTCAATAAATTAGTGGGTTTGATTTTAAACTAATGTAATTTTTATATTAGACACTTCACTAGTAATCAAAATCCTTGCTAACAGGGCACATCTATTACATCATAATTAAAAAGAACAACAGCCAGCTCATTTTTCCAAAGGTTCTATTTGACCCATATTCCATCTTTTCGCTATTTAAATCAACGTTTTTCTGCAAGTAATTCTGATCCTTTTATTCATAATTACTTTTCTATGCTTTTTTGTCCAATCAAAATATATATTCTTCTTCCAAAATTAATCTGTCCACACTTTACCTCTAACAACCAAAATATGTTTTTTAATTATGAGTTTAATATATTCATTTGTGTTCCTGGCACCATTTAAATCCTTTGTAAATGCTATATTAAGGGAAAGCCTTTGATCTATCTTATCAGCTTGGCCAAGAAGTATACTTTTTATCTTCTCTACATTTGCTTTTTATGTGAATCCTATCAACCTTTATGTATACCGAGAGCTAGTTTGGTACAGTGGCTAAGGTGCCAAGCTGGAAACCAGGAGGCCATGAATTCTAGTCCTCACCCAGGCATGAATGGTACCTGGGAGACTTTGGGCCAATCACTTTTTCTAAGCTCAACTCACATCTCAGGAGTGTGATCTGTAATGGGATAATAAACAGCCAGGCTGATACTTTTAAGCTAACGGGCACTTTCGGAAGTTTCAGAACCTACCAAGGTCCTACTGTAATCACAAAAAGGATTTCATGAAACCAGAGCCATTTACTCCGTCAGGCCAAATACAGTTACATATTTAAAATTAAAATAACATATAGAACTAAAGTATTAGCATCTTTTTATACCTTTAAAATTATTATATTTATTTGCTCCACCTGTCCCAACTTTAATAATAATACTAATAAGTTTATTGCCACTCTTTCCATCAGTAAAATAAATAAATACTTCCAGTCCTCCATCTGTAAAATAAACAATTACATGCTTAACAGAAGTCTAATTAAATTGAATTCCCTTAACTCTTTATATCCCAAGGACTGCAATTAATTTTAAAAGGACGTATATTATAATACAATGGATGGGGGCAACCCTTCCAAAGGTTTTACAGTAGTGGGCTGCTGTTAGCCGAAGAGGAGTCAAAGGGAATACCAGCTAAGAATGTTGTCTTTCTCCATTAATCAGCCACTTCATAGGCTGCCTAGGACCTGCTAAGGGATAGGATCAAAAAGTATCTCAGGAGATTTAATAAGACAGATGGTTTAAAAAGGAGAGCAAAAGGGCATGTGTGTGGACACTCACATGTGCGTGCACGCGCTCACACACACAAACAAACAAACAAACAAACACACACCATATTATTAACCCTATAGTAACAAAAAATGCAGCCAATGACCAAACTGACAAAACAATCACAGAAAAATATTAAGTATGCCTGGAAAATAGATTGTGTTCAGAGAGAACTGTTTGCATCAGTCAGGTAAATCTGGTAGACAAAGGTTTAATTTAAATTTGTAGTGAATTGATTGTTCTCAGCTAATAAACACAGAGAAACCTATCATTTCTAGAACAGGAGATTGTCAGACAAACAACTAATTTAATTGCTTTGAATTAGTGGCCCAAGTTGCAAGTCTGCTATATTTCATAGCAAAAATATATGCCAAATTTGACAGTGGGTTGAGGACAAACTCCAGTATTTTTCCACATCTGTTCTTCAGAGCACAATCACTGTGCTCTGAAAACCACCTCACCAATCCCTTGCCCCCTCCAATTTTGGCATACTGCTTCGAACCAACAGAGCCAAGAAAAAGATGAGACCCAAATGAAATCTCCTGTGTAAAATTGTGCCTTGGGGCACTGATCATAGTTTAACATGGGCATAGGAAGGAAGGGAAACTAAGAAAAGAAGAAAATATCTACAACTCAGAATACAACTATGAAATTAATTTATACTCTCTAAGTTTGGTTGTTTCCTTGCAGACATGTTACCCAACTAAGATCTGGTACCTGTTTGTTTACAATAGCTTGCACTGCCAATTTTGGCAAAAAACGATGCTCCAATCAAGGAACTACCAAGGAAAAAAATCACTCACCCACCAAATCTGGCAGGGCAAGGTACTATATATAAACAAGAAGCAAACTCCACACTCACCCTGATGATGTGAGCTAGTTGGGTAACAAAACATCTGCAAGCAAATGACCAAGCCCAGAAAGCACCAAAACCCCCATAAGGAAGGCAATTTTTTTAGCTGGAAATTGTTACTATTTTTGTGTAATTGACTCCTTTAGTCTAATGAAAAGTAAAGTCCCCTTCCCAGAAGAATACATTTAAATACATAAAATAAAATGTACAAAGATAAACTGTATTAGAAAGAAAAGCAATTATGCTCAAATATGATTAGCAAAATATTTTACAAAACAAATAAGTGTGTAATAAGACTATAGTACTTCTATATTTATCCATTAGATAAATTATAATACAAGATAAAATTTAATTTTAACTTTAAAAAAAATAAAGTTGTAATAATTTTCCCATCCAAGTTTACAGATCCCGAAAATCTATTCACATAACCAGGTTGACCCGTGCCCTGGGATATTTCTGCTGTTGAACTGAACTAACTCACAGTACCTAGTCTCCGTTATCAGTCATTTGTTGGAGCAAAGCACCACAGACTAAGGACAAAAAGGGTGGAGAAAAAAATATATTCTCCCATATTTAGATTCCCAGATCTTCAAGAGAGCAACAAATGGAGGAATTAATTCCCACCTTATGTTGGGAAAGAAGTCATGAGGATCCTCAACCTTCAGTCATTTTGAATATTCTTGTATAAAAGTGCCGGAAGTAGAAGTTTAGTCTGATAAAAAGCTAGAAGTCCTGCAATGTATTTTTCAATAAGAAACATAAATCAGGACAAAAGATCACATTAAAAATATCAATTTCAACCAGAAAAATGCAAAAAAATCCATACCAGATAAGTAAGATCGCCCATTGCAGTCTTCTAGCTCCATCTTGAAGACACTTTGCTAAGAAAAAAAAAAGAGAAAAACAGAGGTCTGTCAGAGCACCAAGCAAAATAAAACAGGAGCTGGATATTTTTTTTTTTGCAAGATAGCCCTCCCTCCTGCCTCAACTATGGTGTCATATTGTTTGAACGTACAAGAGCTAACTAAATCATTTTAATTGCACTGCATTAACATATATCTCCAGGTTACAACTGCAATGTTATTTGCAACTGGACATCAAACCACATTTTTTTTAAAATGAATATATTTCACGCATAAACAAACACATGGAATCCAGAACTGCATTAAAAGATGCCCACTTATAACATGTTCTCTCTCTCTCTCTCTAATACACATGCACAAACACTTTTTCTACTGGGAATAAAAAGCTATATCCATGTCTGTATATTCACATATCAATAACTTGCATATTTAATAAAAACGTACTAAATATTCCTCCATGTTGTCTGTTATTATGTCTGAAATTAGTTGCCATCCATACAAGGAAGGAAACTGTCAAATAATATTAGCTTACAAAATAAAAGCTGAATGCTCCTTTAAAAAGTTGTAAGCAAGAACTATCAATCTTATATGATGAGGCAATGCTGGGTTCAGTCTTCATTGATCAAGCTGTCACTGCTACCATAATAGTAAATCCTTTAGTAGCAAGGTACAGTAACAATTGGTGAATGGAAGAGGGCAGTAGCGGTGTATGGTACAATGAGGTTTCAGAGGAAGTTGCAGGTTATAGCATCTGCTGCGTGGTCCTGCTAAGAGCCAAGTTGCCACCTGGAATAGGAGGGTAATGACTTTTTAGATACGGTTGCACCCAAGTAACGTCTCTTGCTCTGTGGATCTTGTCAGGCCAGGTGATATACAGAAGAACTGGGAGACATGAAGCAGATCAAATGACATCTAGAGTACCACTGGAGGATGACGAAGAAGGAATTCAATGGAGCACAGGTAAGAACTATTAAAGCCAACCTCATGGCAATTCATGCGGTGAAGCAGAAATACTTTACACAAATTGCATCTGCAGATAATCGCCCAGTGGACCTCTTCAGGATAACCTGATTTGTTCTAGGGAAAGAAGACCTGGAGGTCCATCTGCAGGAGCGCTACAGTAATTTGTTGATTTTTTGGCAGATAAGGTCACTTGAATTTTTCCCAGTTGGATGTTGGCATGGACATTGGTCTAATGGAGATGCCCAGGGCGGGTGCTTGCCCAGTTAGCAATGGCATTTAGACTTCTATACCACTTCATAGTGCTTTACAGCCTTCTCTAAGCAGCTTACAGAGTCAGCATATTGCCCTCAACAATCCGGGTCCTCATTTTACCGACTGCAGAAAGATGGAAGGCTGAGTCAACCTTGAGCTAGTGAGAATCAAATTCCTGGGGTGAGCAGTGAGTTATCCTACAGTACTGCATTCCAACCATTGTGCCATCATGGTTCTTATCTGGGAAGTTTGTTGGGAAACACCCACTCAGTCAGAGGGAAGACCTCAAGGGCGGATTTAGCTTTGAATCCTTGCACAATTGCAAGGGATCCGGAACTGATCCATCTCCTTATACATGTAAGTCTACTTGCTTGTGCCTGACACAGTTTGACCCTGTTGCTCCTCAGGAAGTAGACAGAATCCTTGGGAATGTGAGCTTAGGCACCTGTGTTTTAGACCTGTATTTAGTAGTGGGATTCAAGTAATTTAAAACAGGTTCTCTGCCCTAATGATTTCATCCAACAACCAGTTTGCCAGACTGCTCAGAAAGGTAACAACCGGTTCTCCCGAAGTGGTGCGAACTGACTGAATCCCACCACTGCCTGTATCCCCCTGGCTGATAAAAGCTTCCTAGGAAATGATGTGTGGTTGGGTACTGGCAGCGGTTAATGCATTTCTGGAGGAGGGGTAGTACCATTGCCATTTAAGAAATTGTAGTTATCCCCCTCCTTATGAAAACATCACTAGAACTTGTGCTGATGAACAATTTTCATCCTGCCTCTAATCTTCCCTTCCTGGAGAAGGTTGTTGAGAAGGTGGCCGTGTTGCAATTCCAAAGGATCCTGAGGAAATGAATTACCTGGACCTCTTTCAGTCAGGATTCAGGCCTGAATAAGGGATGAAAATGACATTGGTCACACTTTCTGGCAGGAGCAGGACAGTAGTAGTACATTTGTCCTTGCTTTACTAGACCTCTTAGCAGTTTTCAATACCATCAACTATTGTCTTCTTTTGAAATAGTTTTGGGGATAGTTGGGAAGACAGCCTGGTAGTGAGGAGAGATCAAGTGTGCAGCTAGTCACTGCACAACCATAAAAGGGCCAGGACCAGCCCATCCTAAATTCCTTAGAGCCTTATCTAATTGCTCTTAAGGGAGAGCTGCCAGACTGAAGAGATTCCATAGGCAGAACATAATAAATAGTAGTTTGAACTCTACATGTGTAGGTCTCGTTGTTGGCGTCTGACAAGACTGGAAATAAGAGGCACAGCATTGTCCTGGTTTACCTCCTTTCTTTGAGGCCGTTTCCAATCAGTGTTGATCAGGAGGGAGAATGCTAACCTTTGGCCACTACTTTGCAGGGTCCTTCAAATGTCAGGGATTTCTCCACTCCTGTTTTAACATCTACATGAAATTGTTGGATGAGATCATCTGTCAATATGGGATGAGATATCATGATTATAATACTCAGTTGTCCATTCCTGCCCATGGTGAGTTAAATGATGCCACAAACCACCCTTTCTTGGTGCCTGGAGGCTGTTGAGGTCTGGATGGGGAGCAATAATTAAAACTGAATCTTGGCAAGATAAAGAAGTTGGTTTTTGAAAAATTAACATATTTGGTCATGGATGGAGTTGCACTATCCCAGACAGAGCAGGTGCATAATCTGGGGGTTCTCCTGGACTCGCCACTGCTGCTCGAGAACATGGCACTCATGGCCAGGAACGCCTTTGCTCAACTGCGCATTGCATGTTAGTTACATCCATTCCTCAACCAATTGGGTCTGTCCTGTTCCAGTACAAACACACAGACACACACACACACACACATGGATTAAGTATGTTTATTTCATACAACCAATCCTATATTCATTCCCCAGGTTCCAACTCCATGTGTGCAGCCTTTTAATGTCTATTCCAAGCAACCTCAATGTAACAAAGACAAGGGGGGGGGAGTCAAGCCTAAGGCACAGGAACAATATCAGCATGATGACAGCTCCCATGATGCTCGGGATTCAAAGCAGGGCCAAGGCAAATGTGGTTTCAATAGATTCAAGGCATAACAAAGGCAACATGACTCTAGCAGATTCAAGCAATGAAAGCAACTTGGTGTCAATGGGTTCAAATCATAACAATGGCAATTTGACATCAATGATTCAAAGCACAACGAAGGCAACTTGACTTCAGGGGTTCAAGGTATGACTATGGCAATATGGTCTCAATAAGTTCAGGACAACAAGCCAAGAGCATTCATGGGTGGTTATGAATTGTTCTCTCTGACAATCATCAGGCTCCAAGCACTGAGGTAAATAGGCACTGACCGGTGTGCATCATTAGGAGGGGGTGAGGCTGCCTCCTCATGAGTAGCCTTGCTGACTTCCATTGCACCTAACTGCTCCATTCTGAGTGACCTGGGATCAGGTGAAGGTGGCAACTGTTCCTCTTCTTTCTTCACTGACCAGCTGCAGCTGGGCCTGTTTTCCAGCCCATGCAACCAGCTGGTTGTCTGCACTGATTGTCTGCAGCTGTATTTCTCCTCTGGCCTGCACAGCCAGCTATTCATCTGGCTGTGAGAGCTGACTCCCCTGACCATCAGATTCCGTCACAGAACCTTCCATGTCTCCCTGGTGCTCTCCATAGTCCCTGTCAGATGCTGCTGGAATTGGCTCTTCTTTGTCGTCCGAGCCAGTTGTCACCCACACTCTAGTCATCTCCCATTGAACTATTGTAATGTGCTCTAAATGGGGTTATCCTTGGAAGAGTATCTGAAAGTTTCAAGTTGACTGAAAATGCTGTAGCCCATATGATTTTGTGCAGGTCCAAATTTGCATGTGTTACCTCTTTTGTGGGAGCTGCACCAGTTGCTGATTTACTTCTGGATGTAATTCAAGATGCTGGCTATCATCTCTTAAGCCCTACACCATCTTAGGATCAGGTTATTTGACAGACTGCCTCTCCCCAATTATTTCTATGTAGCTCACCAGAGCAGGAAGTTATGTTTTGGCTCCCAGCTATCAAAGTAGTACATCTGGTGGGACTTAGAAAAAGGGTCTGCTCTGTGCTAGCTCCCTTCCTTTTGAAACATCATTCTCACAGAGATAAAATTAGTCCCCATCTTGTTTGCTTTTACATATGGCCTTGAAGACATGGTTTTGTCAGTGGGCTTGGGGATCCACTTTAGAACTGACCAAGTAGCTTGTCTGATTCTGTTGTTGTTACTATGGCATGGGGTAGGGTTTAAATAGAATTTTAACTGGATTTTTAAGATTGTACACTGCCAGAGTCATTGTGTATGAGTTGGATGGCTATATAAATTTGCTTAATAAATAAATAAATAAATAAATAAATTGGCCACTGCAATTTGCTTTAAAGAAAAGTGAGTATCATGATACTGCATTGTTTTAAATCAAAAATGCCAATTGCAAAAAACATAACTCTACTTTTCCAGTGAAAAGAAGAAAGTCAGTCATTTGGCAATAAGTTTGAAAACTAATATATCACATCATTAAGCAGTCTAGGAACAGGCATTTTCAAAGTTCATTCTAAATAACAGTCAAGCATGCTATATGTAATATTGGAACTTAGCTCCACATGAAGTTAATTAACATTTTATATGTTAAATGACTTTATCCTATTATACTTAATAGTGAAAAAAATTGAGTGAAAACCACAAACATTACCATTTTGAACTCATATTATAAGCCTAATGTATTTTCAGCCATGCACTGTCAAGATCTAGTGCATGTTCTGAGAATTATAATTTGAAGTATTCTAGGGATGTGAACAATTAAAAATAAAAGTATGAAATTCACTACAACCAAATGCATATCATTATTTATTTGGAGTTATTATTAACAACTGAACTGTATGTGGAACCTGTACAATCGTGTGTCTTATTCAATTGACAAGTATTCCTATAAAGCACACAAGCCATATTTTCCCAATGTAAATAGTTGCCTGGAGTCAATAAAAAATATAGTTTAATTCCCAATATTCTCCCTACTTCCACACGAGAAAAGAAATGTGATTACAAGTGACACTAAGCATTTTTGATAATTAGCTAGAAATTGAATAAAAGCAGACATTCTACAGAAACATTTAGTATAGGGATAGGTTACGCAGCTATGCTTTTTTTCTAACAAAAATCTTACAAGTCTTGTAAGAATTTGTGAACCACTACTTAGTCTATTTTAATGTAATTTTAGTTCTTTATTTACAAACGTTGCCTTTTATTAAAGCTTTTAAACATTCTAAAACCATGCATTGCTTGTTATTAATCACAGTTGGAGGATTAATGTTGACTAGCTTCTTTATCAGGTCTCATGAATTTTCTTAATTATTACTGCCAAATAGTGTTGAAGAAGAAATAAAAATATGAGCAAATTTTTAATTAAATTTTCCCCTCCATCAACACAGGAACTTAAGATTCAGGACAAAATTATCTCTTCAAAAGGTCATTTAAAGGTTAATCTTAATGTTTAATAAACAAAAAACAATAAAAAGGTAGCATCTGGAAACAGGAAGCCTGTGATTAAAAGCACAGAGTTAGCTCCATAATCGTCTTTTATTGCAAAACCCAAACATATATAGCAAAATTATGGATTGTAACAGTTGACAATGGAGAATATTAATGAAACAGTAACACTAAATTTTAACTAAACCACCACATTGGGATGTAACATTTCTGAACACATATCTTTTTCAGAGAGTGTGCAAAGCCATGTTTTTGCTTAACCATGGTAAACTGAGTAAACTACAATTAGCTGAGCTAACATGCTATAATATAAAACCTAATTTATAAATTACAGTGGCTGGAGTCCCCACAAGGCATTGTGGCTTAATACAGTGTACTAAATAATTAGGTTGTATTCTATGGTCATAGGATCAAAATTCAGGCACAAGGCAGCCCAGCCACATTTACAATGGCAGGGACATTTCAACATTCCCCACTTGCTTAACTCTCCCCACCCAACCTCTGCCCTTTTGGCTGCCTTGCACTCTAACACCTCTGCCGGCCCTGCTGTCCCCAGGTGACCTTCACGGCTTCCCCCTCACCTAATGTTGTTGAGGCACACCTGCCTGACCCTTCAAGAGGCAGGTGCTGGATGCAAATGCAGTCTACTCACAAGGCTTTGGAAGATCTCAGAAGGCTACCAAAGTTTTATGAGAAGGCAGGCTGCATGTGGCCTTCGGAAGAAGCCCATCACATGGCCAACAGCTGTTTTGCAAAAATATATATTCTAAATCTATTTTGAATGTTTAGAATTTTGATCATGTGACTGCAGAGACATTGCAATGGGTGTAACTTCAGAGACCAGGTGTAAATGCTATTTGTTCAGTGTCCTCATAACTTCCAATGGTCGCTGAACAAATGAGCGTTAACTGAGGACTACCTGTATACAATGTGCTGTAAATTGCCTGTATACAACATTAGAGTATGAACGAAAAGTCCCATTAAGTAACATTCACCTTTCACTAAGTATGTTTTACCTTAGGCTGAAAACTATTCTTGGAAACTCGCTGGCTTTCACAATTTTTGAATATCAGAACAGAACAAAATATGCAAACGTTTCCTGAAGGAGTTTTCAGAATATGAGATACCTCTGTCCAGTATTTATTTCTCTTCCATGTACTGTATAGTTAACTTGTTCTGACTGTTGTAAGTCATTTTATCACTAACAGAATTTGTGTTTTTTTTTTAAAGATTGACAAAGCCTACTGTGTGACTATTTCATCATGGAACGAGAACTGTGGTGTTTACTAGCTTTCTGTATTGTATAGTTTTGTTGCGGGAATCATCACAAACCGGAACATTGTAGATTTCTTAGGATAACATACTAAAGAAAGCTTTTGATGTAACTAGTATTTGGAGTGAGACCATAAGTACCTAATACTGGGTAACTATGGGAACATGATGTTTTAGACAGCGTAGAAGCCCTCACAAATATTTATACGTTCTGGAGTTTTAAAAAGCAGTTTTGATTATTTTGACAATATGTTCCAGATTAATTTGAAATGTCAAATGCAGTCAGACAAAAAGATTAATTTAGCAACTTGGTGACTGAATGTTTGGCAATATGTGAAATTCAGTTGCTAATTACCATAGTCCACAATAGCTTTTTTCTGGAAAAGCTTTCAGTTCTGTGGATACTTTCCCCCTCTATTCTTCTCCTTCCCAAACCTCGCCTCACTACATCCACTCAATTTGCAGAGAAAGAATGCTTGCCTAATATGGCTAAATTAATCCATTCAGAACAAGCAGACCAGGTCTCCATATTTTCACATGCTTTATAACAGACTTTGATAATTTAAAAAGACACTGTGGTATTATTTTACCTCCAAGGGAAAGTAAAATTCATGCTACCTTGGGATATAAACCTGAAATACAAGTTTTCAGACTTCACCTATTACAAGCAAGAAACAGGACCACTGTCTAGAATCCCCTCCAGGCTCTGTGAGTTGAGAACATTAGCACGTTAAAAGTAGAGCGCAGTGGCATCAGAAGCCCTTGAAGTTCTTTTCACTTTTGAAATAATGAATTTTTCCTCCCAGAGTGACAAAACCTGGGGAATAAAGCCTTCAGAAGTAACCCAATTATTTTAAATAGACACGCGCACTGAAACTTTGGCATGATGTTGTTGATTTGCAACCTTTACAAAAGGAAGAAAGATCAGTGTTTTCTTGATGGAAACCAGTTACTGAAAAACTGCAGGGAAACGAAACCCAGACAGACCTCAGTGTAGTTACCAGACCCCCTGTGTGTGTGTGTGTGTGTGTGTGTGTGTGTGTGTGTGTGTAAAAGTGTCATCAAGAAAATGCAAACCTTTCTTAGAATACAACCAGTTCCCTACACCCCCCCCCCCCTTAAAGCTCTATTCTGCTGAAAAGGAAATATATGAATGGGATGGAACACAATGCCAAGAGCTTAGCTACGGCTGCCAGTTTCAAAACACACACACACTTACACTGGTGTAGCAATTCAAGAGAACCCTACTAAGGTGTTTGTGTTTCTAAACTGTAAACCATACAAATCTAATATTCAAATACACACAACAGAAGTAAACAGGTTATGAAGGCAAAGGTGTTGCATGGCAACATGACAAACAATCCAGGTCACATCAGCAGGATCCACAATTCTCTTGCACGGGCAAAATTGTGTGACTAAAACTATGGAATTTAATTTAAAAAACTGCTTTAATAAGCAATTTGCATATTTTGGAGCTCAAACAAGAATAATATTTGCCAAAGCTCAAAGAACTGGGTACCAGTAACATACTGGTTTATATTGTCCTTTAACTAGGTGGGATTCATTAAGTGTCTTCTGGTTACAGCATGGGCTGGCAAAACTCTTCTCTTTCACAACAGCCTACTTCATTTAAAATAAAACAAGGCCAGGAGAGGACCATTCCATACTCACCTAATATTCCCAGCTGCCCAGTATTCCAAACAAATTGTCTAGAATTACCTGGAAAACAGGAAGTTGTACAGTCACACACATTATTAGCCTTTAATTGTGCTGGTGAGCAACTAATGTCAGCTGATGGGTGAAAAACTGCTTCTGGAATTTTAACTTATGGGCAGGTCAGTAAGTTTGTGACACCAAGGAAGTTGTATGGAAAAGCAATGATTACAAATATGGATCTAGGTTCATATTAATTTCTTCAGAACAGTATTATTGTATCATATTTTAAATTAACTGGAACCCACTCTTTCTCCGAATAAAACATTTATTATATCCTGAATTCAGTTAGTTATTTCTTCTTTTCTAGATGTAAGATAAGATGACTAGGATGGGGCGTTGGTCTTACCTGAGACGCCCTCTCTCTTGGAAGTCGACGGGAGAATCCAGGATGAGTCACTCTAGCCTCATTGCTCTATTAACCGAGTTGAAATTCTGACGACATGCCTCCCTGGCAACGGTCCCCAGTTGAAAACGAAGACAAAGCGACTCTTGAAGTCTGTCTCCAGTCCAAATATAGTTCCTCCTGGACTCAGGACCATACAGTCCACCAGGTAGGACTGGATTCTCCCGTTGACCTCCAAGAGAAAGGGCATCTCAGATAAGACCAATGTCCCTTCTACATTGACAGGAGAATCCAGGATGGGACATACCAAAGCTTGGCTGTCCTACGGTCAGGCACTGCTCTGGTCTTGAGTCTCCACTTAGGACACACCTGCTGAAGGCTGCCTCAGCTGAAGCGTACGTGTCCAATCTATAGTGTTGGATGAATGGTGATAGAGACACCCACATCACTGCCCAACAAATCTCTTCCACAGAAGCCTGTGTTGCCCAGGCTGCCGTTGTGGCTGTACTCCTGGTGGAATGCGCCGTGATCCTTCTAGGCACCAGGAGAGCCTGAAGCTCATAAGCTCTAGCAATACAAGCTCTTAGCCAACGTCCCACCATGGAGGGCGTCACCTTATGGCCTACAGTTGATGGCTGAAAGGAAATGAATAGGGACTCCGTCTGTCTGAGAGAAGCAGTTCTGGTGACGTAAATATGGAGGGCCCTTCTGACATCTAGCGTATGCCATCTTTTCTCCAAGTCATGTTGAGGATTTAGACAGAAATCAGGCAAGATCAACTCCTGTAATCTGTGAAACAAGGAGTTGACTTTGGAAGAAAGGTCAGGTCTAACCATAGAACTGCCCTATTCTGATGAAAAACACACAGGTCATTTCTCATTGACAGAGACGCCAACTCCGATATCCTTCTGGCAGACATAATGGCCACCAGGAAGGCTACCTTATACACGAGGAGATGTAGACTGGCTTCTCTTAAGGGCTCAAATGATGGCTTGGTAGCGGTGCATCACTGGTGGCTTCAAATTGGAAACGCCCCTGAGGAATGCTTGGACTCTGAGATGGTGGGCGAGGAAGCCTAAGTCTCCAAAGCTTAAAACAGAAGCCAGGGCTGTGACCTGATGCCTCAAGGTGTTCGGAAATAGACCCCTATCCAATCCCTCCTGTAAAAATTCCAATACATACGCCACTGAGACGGGTGAAGAATCTACATGGCCCTTGGCACACCAGGTGCAGAAACCACCAAACGGTCAAGCTAAGCCACTGAGGCCGTGGATGAATGATGGGGCCCTGGCTGAGGGAGACCTTCTCTGGGAGGTCCTCCACGGTCTGGCGATCGACAAGTTCATCAGATCGGCAAACCACAGTCGTCTGGGCCAATAGGAAGCTACCAACAATATCTCTGCCCTCTCTGACAACACCTTCCGTATCACCCCTGGGATTAGAGGAAGGGGGGAGGCATAAAGTAGACCCTTTGGCCACGGGCATTGTAGAGCATCCACCGCTTCCGCCTCTGGCATAGAAAATCTGGCAAAGAACCTTGGAATGTGGGTGTTTGACGGAGAGGCAAAGAGATCCAGAATTGGGTTGTCAAACCGTTCTGATAAGTCAGCGAGTAGACTTATCTACTCCGACTGGTGCACAGTGGCCCTGCTCAACCAGTCTGCTTGCACATTCGCTAGACCTGCAATGTATTCTGCCTTTATCAAAAGGTGGTGCCTCTCTGCCCATCTGCACAGAGTCTCTGCTTCCTTCATGAGGGACTTCGACCGAGTCTCTCCCTGTCGGTTGACATGGGCCTTGGTTGCCACACTGTCCTTGAATAGGAGGATGTAGTGTTCCGAAATCCCCTGCTGAAACTCCTTGAGTGCCAAACGGGCCGCTCTGAGCTCCAGCCAATTTATGTTGTGCCAGAGCTCCTGATGTGTCCACCGCCCCTGGACCACCTGAGACCCAAAGTGGGCCCCCGAGCCGAAGAGACTGGCATCTGAAGTAATCATCAGTCTGATTGGCTCCCTGTACCAACAGCCTCGTGTGATGGCTCGGGATCTCCATCAGTGGAATGACCAAAGCACCCCCGGTGCTACTTGAACCCTTGTCATCGAAGTACTGCGGCCTGCCCTCTGAAAGGGAAGCAAAAATCATTAAAGTGGTCTGGCATGGAAACATGTCCAAGGCACTATGGCAATACACAAAACAATTTTCCCCAGGAGTTGGGACAGAGTTGCCAATGGTACTACTCTATCCACCAAAATCTGGCCTGTCAAGGCCTTGATGTTGTCCTGGCATTCCTGCGATAAGAAGACATGTCCAGTCACTGTATCTATGAGCGCCCCCAAGTGCAAGAGCCTTGTCATGGATAACAAATGACATTGTCCAGGTTGACAGAGAATCTGTGATCCTGAAGAATCCAGATTGTCATGCCTAGATCTCGCTCCGCCTGTAGGTGGGATCCTGCTTGGATAAGCAAGTCGTCCAAATAGCACTGAATATAAATGGGACAGGCTCTAAGGTGTGCTGCCAGAGCAGCCATAATCTTGGTGAATACCCGCGGGGCCGAAGGCAGACTGAACGGGAGGGCTGTATACTGGAAATGGCACTGGCATAACAAAACTTCAGAAATTGTCTGTGGCATGGACAAATGGGGATGTGGAGGTAAGCCTCCATCAGGTCCACGGAAGCCAAGAAGTCCCATTCCCGGATACCTTTCAATATGGATTGAAGGGAGTACATTTTGAACCTCCTGTGGACCAGATGTTTGTTGAGTTTCTTGAGGTTCAGGATCGCTCTCCAACACCCCCACCATCCCGAGGGCTTTGGGATGACAAATAAAATTGAGTAAAAGCCGTGTCCCCACTGACTGTCTGGTACCAGCTGAATGGCTCGTATGTCCAGCAGGTGCTGGATCGCTGATACCATGAATTTCTATCTTGTCCTTTGAAATGGGACAATGCAGGAAATGTCTAGGAGGGGAAGAGAGGAATTCCAGGGAGAGGACTAAATCTGATCATCTCTCAGACCCAGGCATCTGTCGTGATTTCGTCTCAGCGATCTGTGAAGAGACTGAGACGACCCCCAATGGGGGATGAGGCCCAATGTCACTTGGGGCATCAAAACCCTCTGCTGTTGCTGCCTCAAAAGGGCTACCTGTTCTGAGGCTGCTGATATCCTCTGCCACTGGAGCCCGAACTCTGGGACTGGTAGGTGGATCTGGATGAAAAGGGCCTCTGGTGATGGGGAAAACTTGCCCCAGCTTCCCCCTGCCGAAAGGAGGACCACCTGAAGTAGGGCGAGGGGCAGGTGGGAATCCAATCTCCTGCCCTGGGATGGAAGGACCTTCCTGGTCTCTGGTCTCTACTAACAATGGCTCCAGAGCCTCTCCAAATAGCCTCTCCCCACCGAAGGGAGCAAAAGCCAGCTTCCATTTGTTTTTGGAATCTATGTTCCAATGGTGCAGCCATAACATAAGCAGGGCAGTCACTGATGAAGCCATAGCCCTAGCCAAAACGTTGGCTGCATTCAAAGAAGCATGTGCTATATATTCTGCCACAGAAAGAATCTTGCAAATGTCTTGGTGCACGTGTACATCCTCTGGCGGAATTCGCGCCTCTAGCTGTCTGATCCAGCGCACCAATGTTCTGGTGAAGAATGAAGCTGCGGTAGAGGCCCAAATCGCCCAGGAGTCTGCCTGATGGGCTCTATGAAGAGCCATCTCTCCTTTCGTTCCTCCACTTTGAAAGCATCCTTGGCATCCGGTGGTTGGACTGAGGAAGTAGTCAGGCCTGCAACCAAAGTATCGACCTTGGGAACCTGGGCCAAGTCCAGAAGTTCTGATTCCACACTGTAAAGCGTGTGTTCTGAGCCACTGGGCCAAGAATATACTCTCGGCGAGGCCCATTGCCTCTTTATCACATCTAGGAACATTCTGGGAATGGGAACAGACTCCATCTCAGCAGTCTGCTCCGTAAAAAGAAAACCCTCCTGCTCCATCATCTTTCGACTGGGGTCCTGAACCACTGATTCTATTCCCAGGCAAGACGTGCTATGAGCCTTGGAGAGCAGAGTCTTGAATAAGGCAGGATTGAACAACCTCTTGAAGGTAGGAACTGGAGTGGATTCTCCTTCATAATCTGAAAATTCTCCTTCCCCCCCAAATCTCCCCTTCCTAACTACAGGTGGAAGGTTCCAGAGAGTAAGGCCCTTGGTAGTCCGTGGCCTCATTCTCTGGACGCCAAGGATCAGGTTGAATAATTCTATCTGTTACCTGGTTGAAGCTAAATTGCTGGCTTTGTTGAAGTCCCTCAGCAATCCCATGTCTGATCGCCTGAGCAATCCATTGCTTCATAAAGAGAGGCATGTCTTGTTCCTGCAGTTCTCCTTGACGGAGGCCAGCTGCAGTGGGGTAAATGTGGCCTCAGGGATGGGCCTGATCCCTCTAATGGATTGCTCTGCTTGTGCCATAGTTACTGTAGGCTGTGACAGGGAAAGGGCCATGTTATCTGTAATATAAGCAGGTTGTGCAAGATCTAGTTCTCTGGGGCCCTCAGGGGCCCATGTCCCTGCCTATGGCCTCTGTTGTTCTGGAATCTGCTCTTGCTGTGTTGCCCTGTCAGGAAACTGGTGTGAAAGTGCCCTGTTGTCCATCTTAGGATCAGACCAACTCTCTCGCCCTGATCCCTTCTATGCTCTACAAAATTTCTTATCTAAGGCCTTATGCCACTGTCTGGCTGCCTTCTCTTCCACCCTGGAGGATTGCTTGTGGGCATGAGCTTTAGTTGATATCTTGGCCGCTGCTGCTAATCCAGTCTATCTAGGCTTGTCGGTGCCCCTTCTGTTAGAGGCTTGAGGAGAGCACTTTCTCTTGGGTCAGGCCCGAACTCGCCCAGATGGCCTCCATTTTGTTTGCATACTTACTCAATCTCAGGCTTGATTATAAGGCAGACACAGTCGAAAGCACTGCTGCTGTCCCAGCATCATAAAATAGAGACCTCCCTGATAATAGGGTCTCTAGCCCCCTCCACCACTGCAAATGGGGCTCTTTGATCCTGAAGCTAAGGCTAACAGAACCTAAGATTAGCGGGGAGCAACCCCAGGCTAGTCTATGATCGCTGGCCTCACCGCTATTATCCTGGCAGACGTAAGCAACTCACAGCTGCCATGGATAATTGGAGATCAGGAGAGTGTGGCCGAACAATTGACCAATGACTCCGTCTTGTGGGGCCTCTAGAGCTCTCCACATGCTCCTTGCCTAAGCACAGAACCGTTGGGGAAGATGTGGTCCCACGCGGTGTTTTTGCTCCTTTCCGCAACCTCAGAAAGTTCAGGGGCCAAATCATTGGTGGTATAAGGCATGCAGAGGTGCGGAATGCTACTACACGGCTGCTGCGGTCTTTTGGCCCAGAAAAAATGGCCGCCAAAGTCACCTGGCACTTCCTGCCCCAATCTGCCACCACAGAAAGGCCAGGGCCCTGCCGTTGGTAGTATAGGGCAATCTGGTTGGCGGAGTGACCAATCGTGGCTACCACAGTCCCTCTGTAAAGGAGTGTGACTGCTGAAGCAGCCAGGAATTCCCTGCCCCTGTCGGCCACTGTGGAAAAGCCAGGGGTGTTGCCGGTGGTGTTTTAGGGCAACCAAGATGGCAGAGCGCCAAAACATGGCTCCTGTGATTCCCTGTTCTGGGAGTGTGATCGCCGAAGTGGCCAGGAACTTCCAGTCCATTACTGCAGCCGTGGAAAGTCCTTGTCTCAGTACAGTTTGAAATCGACAGAAAAGTCCAGGGATAACTCAACAAATCAACTCAGAAACTCTCCGAGCTGAGAAAAGACGTCTAGAAGAGTCAAGACTGAGCTGAAAACTGGGGACCATTGCCAGGGAGGCATCTCCTCAGAATTTCAACTCAGTCAATAGAGCAACGAGGCTAGAATGATCCATCCTGGATTCTCCCGTCGACTCAATGAAGAACGTGGCTGATTTCACCAATCATTTTGCCCACATCCAAATAATTAAAAATCGTTTTTAAAAGTAGAGTCAGATCAGTCTCTAAGCTAATCTGCAATAACTGCAGTGTGCTATACAAGCCACAGCCAATGAGTGTGATATCTTGTAGGCTTATAGTATTGAAAACGCCAGAGTGTCTGCCTCACATCTATTTGACTTTCAGATTCAGCAATAAATCTTTATAACATTGCAACCTGTGGATCTATATAACTTTTATTTGCTCTCCTATTAATATATTACAATATAAAACATACAATACACATTGTATTTAGATATTTTGTACCTCCTGTCCACTGTCAGACAAGTCTACTTTCTCTTTAGAAGTTTATATAGTATTTTTCTATTATATTTGTTTGTGATATTAAAAAAAAAGATTAGTCTCTCCTCAAGTCATCAAGAAAAATAAAGATTTCTGGGGAAGATGGCATACAGAAAACAGTTCTGCAAAAAGAGAAATAAATGTTTGCAGCCACAAATAGGGAGCCAACGAAATGATTGCTTCCTTTGATCCTCTATGGATAACAAAGAATACAAGATTACCCAAGTGTTGTCCTTACATTTGTTCCTTGGTATCCCTACTAATGTGAACCCTTAGTCTCCAGAAAGGAGAGAAAGAATCAGGAGATCAGGGAATTCACTAGAATTACTGAAGCTGCAAACAGAGCCTTTTTAAAGGACACTAAATTCACATTTCTCTTCCTAACTGCTTTTGGAAATTGCCTATTAACTACTTCAAATAAATCAGACACTTTCAAAGCAACAAGACTGCAAACACTGGGTAAATGTCTTTAATCATTAATATAAGAAAATGAAGATTATAATCTTTATTAATTTAAAATAAACAACAAAAACAAGACAAGGATTTGGCTACAGAAAGTTTTAAACAGATTGAGGGCTTGGAAAACTTTGAATATGGATTTTGAACATTAAGATTTTGAGATTATTTTTTAAAGAATGCATGTTTGTGAAAAGAAGAAAAATGTTTTTGCTAATGGAGACATAACAAAACAAGTAACAGTATTTAAAGATATCTTTGAGGAACTGAACAAGTAACAACATCAGGATTTTAAATCTATTATGTCATCTATGTTGCGGCTTCCTAGAAGAAGATATTACAGTTTGTTCCAAGAAGATGTTATAGAAAAAGTTATGCAACAAAATGTACACAAGAATAGGAATGAGAATTTAAATAAGAATTTGTCATCAAATATAAAGGAAAAAAAATTGGATGAGGTTTAAAAATTAAGGAGGAAATAAAAGTGACAATCCTAGAGAACAACTGAAACTATTTCTTGTTGCTGGACTTACAAAAGAGGCAGTTTAACATATTGAAGAAATTCATAACAAAGATCAACAATCATATGGATTATACAGAAGGGACATGGCATTTTGGATGTTTCTTTTTGGATTTCTTAATATCTTGACTGGAAAAATGTGGTATATTGGATTTATTTAAATCTAATATGGTATTAAAGCATTTTCCTCTAGAACAGGGGTGTCAAACTTGATTTCATTGAGGGCTGCATCAGGGTTGTGTTTGACCTCATTGGGGGGGGGTCCGAGTGGGCATGGCCAGCTTGACATCACACATGTCAGGGCCACCAGCGAAAGTGGGCTCCCGAACTCTATTTTCGGCTGCAACAGCCTCCTGCAGCCCTCTGCCACAAAAACAGAGCTTGGGTGGGCACTGTGTGTCCTTCCGGGCCCCATTTTCTGCCACGATGGCCTCCTGCAGCCCTCTGCCAGTGAAAAAGGGGCTCCATTTGGACCTCCCGTGCTCCGTTTTCGCTGGTAGAGGCACTGCAGGCTGATCCTTCGCTGTTTCCAGGGCAGCCCCGCAGGCCAGATCTAAGCATCCTGTGACCAGAATTTAGCCCCCGGGCCTTCCGTTTGACAACCCTGCTCTAGAAGTACTTTATTTATCAGAATTTGATAGCATTTAAACTGGTTCGATATCTGTCTTTGGTAAGGAAGTTTTGTGAACTTGTTCTTTTTAAAGGAGAAATTATCCCATTTCTTATGTTAAATGTTAGTATTATGTTTATACTAGGATACTGGGATTACTTTATATTTGCTAAATGTGGATTTGTCTATAGTTCAGAGTTGAGATATGGAATGTTTATTTGAATGGGCTATGCTGCTATTTGGGGTGGTTTCTTTGGAACTGTTGGCATTTGGAATGGAAAAATGTGTCTTTTTAAAAGGAGAAATGGTCCTTCTTTGTCATATTAAACTGTAGGATTTTTTTTTGTTTACACTAGAATATCAGGACCATTTTAGGGCTTTTAAATGGGTTTTATTCACAGCTAAGAATTGAGATATCGAATGTTAACTTTTATACATGTTATCAAATTTTAGAACTCTGGAGTTTTTGCTTGATAATTGAAGAAGTTATTTATTTGATTTGCCTATTGTTAAGAGATGAGTTATGGGATGAAGAGTTTTATATTTGTTAAGTAAATGGATTGTGAAATGTATTATCCTTGTCATGATGAAGGTGAGAAGTTTATTGGGGAGGGTCTTTTCATTTGTATGCTTTCTTGCATTCTTTTTCCTTTTTGTTTTTCTAGCTTGTACTATTTTTCTTACTGTTGGAATTAAATCTTTCAATAAAATTATTACAAAAGAAATTATAAAAGTGAAACAATGTTTACTACATATGACAAAATGGAGAATATATTTCCAGCCGGAAACAAGGTTTTTGATTTTACAAAGAGTAAAACCCAGGTTCAAATCCACTCCCAACTGCAGAAGCTCACTGAGTAGTTTTTGAGCCAATCATTTAGTCCAAATTTTTGAGAAAAATTGGGAGAGGGAATGCTACCATGAACTCCTGGAGAAAAGACAAGATAAATTGAAAAAAACATCTATCTTGGGAGACAGTTTACTTGCCTCCTCTCTGCAGACTTGTAGAACAGCCTTTAAGCTTTATAACGCTATGAAGACAAAGACCATCAGTTCGACTTCGGTCCCAAAAGCCAAAGTATCAGTTTTAGAAGAAGCAAGATATCATTCAATTAGATCATCCTAAACATTCCAATCCTTCTGCACCAGCTGAAGTTTCTTAACAGCTCAAGGCAAAAAGCAATTACATTCAAAAGATTTATGGAATTGGAGAAAATAAAAGTGTGGGTTATGAGATGTTCCATGCTATTCCCAATCTGGGATTTTTAATTTATATTGGATTTCATCTTTTTCGGCTGGAAATAACAGAATCTAAGATAAGGCATCTTTTCTGAATTGTTGAAATTTTATTTTCCCCCCTGTCTTTATCCCTGCAGATAAAAGCCCAGAATGTTGAAGCAACGTATGATACAGTAGATATTTAGAAAGTGTCTTGACTTACCAAATCTACATTTCAAAAATCTTTACCCTATCGATAGATCTTGCAGTGTAATATTGCTATGCCAACAGCAATGTGACCATATGAAAAGCCGTGCCACCACAATACAAAGTAGATAAGCATCAAGCAGACATGTTGACAAAAATATGTATGAACTTTGCTTGAATATAGTGCACAAACTCTATACAAAAATATTTTTCTAGTATAGCACTGCATTCATATACAATGCTAACCCACAGCTTTTACCTGTAATTTGTAGAACAAACTATAGTGGCCTGAATCATACATACTACTAATCCTCAAAGCATAACTAACAAATCACAATTCAAACAATAAATAAACCACATTATTTTTAGACCAGTTTGTTCACGCTATTTATTATATTCAGATGGCTCCAAAATGGTGAAAGTATAACAGAACTGGGAGAACATTAGCAGTTAAAACATACAGGCCAATAATAATATTAAAGATTTTTCTCAGAAACCATAATAATCATCATTATTATCAGCATCATCACGATGTACTGCTTTGTCTCAATATCAAAGTGATTCTGTATTTCAGGTTACAAACAGAAGTCTGCAATGAATGAAGATATTTAATCAAGTGTACTATATACAAATTGAATCAGATGCCATCTGGCATGATTAACTAACTACATATATACCACTTGAACTGCAATTATATACACAATTTTAATTGCTTTTAGTTCAAACCACTCTCATACAAAAATAACATCTTCTACATACAAAATGAGCAGACATTGATAAATCCAACCTCTAGGCAACACTAACTTACACATTTCTTTCATTGGGCAAAATCAAACAGATTATTTAATTACAAGCAAAAACTAATATGCAATTTGCAGCCAAGAAAACTTCATGTTGTCATGTTTGCCCTCACAATGTGAGTGTACTGTATTATGGAATTTTCAAGAACCAGATTTTTTAAAAATTCCCAGAACTCTGTTAATGAGGCAAAATTCTAGTAACAGAAAAGTACCGTAGTTTTCTGAGTATAAGATGCACCTTTTCTCCCCCTAATTGGGTCTGATAATTCAGGTGCGTCTTATATTCCGAATGTAGCCTTTTTCAAAGGTTTTTTTCCAGACCTAACGAGGTGAATGAAGAGTGAAGCGATCTTTGCAGCCTATTTTCATTGCTATTTCCTCCAAAGAACCTTTTTCCCCAGGTGCTAATGATCTTCCTGGCTTTGCATGCTTTGTTAATTGCTTCTCTCTATCAGCTGTGCTGTAGCTTTTTTTCCAGTCCTAATCAGGGGATAA
>JANHFT010005280.1:88091-110415 GCA_032467955.1 Pseudoxenodon macrops | reverse complement strand
AGGAGGAGGAGGAGGAGGAGGAGGAGGAGGAGGAGGAGGAGGAGGAGAATACTGTACTTAAGGAAAAATCTTGAAAAACGTAATGGTAGAAATGCTTTTAAAACCTACATTATCTCACTTTTGCAATACTCTTCAGAAATTATACATTGGATACAAGATGAGCTATAGAAGGAGTCAGACTAAATTGAAAGACTGCAGTAATTGTAGATAGATCAAATAGGTCAATGAGAATAATTAGAAAAAATAAAGAAAAATAAAAGCCTCCAAAGAAAGATTGAGTAAATGTGTAGAAGAAAGTAGTAGTGGACCAAAGAGTAACTGGTGCATTTGGAAGAAGCACCCAGACACCATAGGAATAGATACAATCTGAACTAAGCAATGATAAAACATTGCCTTAATTGGAATAGCACATATATTACAAAGAGAGCTTTAACTTTCCTAGCTTGTTGGGAAAGATGAGATAATTCAAAATACCAAATCTATCAAAACAATTTGGAAGTATATAAATAGTAATCATCATCATCATCATCATCATGTAAACTTTTATAAAAACATACACATTAAATAAACTGGGACATACATGCCAATAAAATTCCATGAATGAATGAAAAAATTTGTTCACAAGTATCAATCGTTGTTATAATCACAAGCATAGTAAAGATGAACATTCCTTGCTCAAGAGAAGAGTTATTTTTGAGGCATTTTCATTTTCCTATTCCAACCACATCCTTGCATTCCAGTTCATCCCCTTTTCTACATGCTAGAGTAAAAATTAACATCTTTATAAAAAAAATTAAAGAAAACTTTCAACAATCAGGATGAGCTGTGGTGGCACAGTAGTTAGTACTGTAGTAGTACTAACTAGTAAGTAAGTACTAAGTAGTGTGGTATTGTAGACTACTTCTGCTGACTGCTGGCTGCCTGCAGTTTGAATCCCACCAGGCTCAAGGTTAACTCAGCCTTCCATCCTTCCGAGGTGGGTAAAATGAGAATCCAGATTGTTGGGGGCAATATACTGATTCTGTAAACCACTTAGAGAGGTCTGTAAAAGCACTGTAAAGCAGCATATAAGTCTAAATGCTATTGCTATTTTTATACACTCAGCTACTGAAAATATAGCTTAGAACACTGAAAAGCATGGTAAGATCCATTCATAATTGCTTCAATGGTTAACATTTTTCTTTCAGATTATTGACTGAAAAATGAACTGGAGTTAGAAAAATGCTATTTTTCTAAGGGATTAGAACTATTCCTTAATGATTGCCTGAAAAACATGTAACTTAAGAACCTTCTCTTTTTCATTCCCCTGCATCATTTTCTGAGCCAGAAAAATCTTGGACTTGCTGAGTGTACACATTTCCGCTTTGGCAAATGTAGCCTATCTTAGCCTGTCTTGATTACTTTTATGTCCTAAGGGAGCACTTCTTATTTAATTAAGAATTAATTTCCTCTATTTAGCCATTTTGGAGTTGGTGTGTACACATTCTGTTAAATTATAGCTCACAGGTAAGGCTGAAAGAATTAGATGTTTATCAGGACTAACAGCAGGTTTTTAAAGTATAACTGGAAAACAAGCAAAAGCAGACTCACTGATGAAATAGCTAGTGCTTTCTGCTTTGACCCAATATCTTGTCGTTCCAATCCTGATGTCTATTTCTGAAAGAAAATAGAAAGGTTTTTTTTTTAATTGCCACTGATTGTTGCAACAACATTTGCATGACATTAAGGCTCAGGTTGATTTTGCCACATAAATTCATTTCACGCCAAATGCAAGAGAAATTAAAAGGGCCTATCACATTTCAGTAGCTTGAGAAGATGAAATATTTTTGCTCACTAATAGTGTCAGTGGATGTGGAAAGCTGCTAACTTTCATGTCAGTGTGGGAATGAAGAATGCAAACATCATCCAGGTTAATTGGCAAATATTTGCCATAGTAAACAGAAAATCCTTTGAGCCAAAAAGACTGCAATTTAGAGGATCCCTGTGGTGGAAGACCGCAAAATAGATGTCAATCAGCTGCAGGGCAAATCCTAGTTCCAAACTCATACTTGTGGAAGCACTTGTGACTTGGAAACTCCTCTTCATATTACCTGCTGAAGAACTTTATAGGAAGAAGTTTGCCTTCAAGATGTTTTGGGCTGATCATCTCATCATTGCCTATCCTAAAAGCACCCAAATCAAAGATTGCCTTGAATTCAATCAACAGTTGATTAATTATGAGATTCTGTTTGTCAAAATTATTCAAACAAAGCTTTCCCTGTTCCTCACTGCTATAATTTAGAGACATTGTTCTGGTTATTAATTATGCTTATCTGAGACTGGGACAAGTCCATCCTGCAGCTGCTCAGTGTTGCTAGTTCTTCCAGGGGCAAGAAATTGACTACTGTCTACTGGTAGAAAATGATTTTGTAAAGGAGGCAGGCAGACCAGCCTTCAAGAACAATACTTAAAGCACAGTCAACTGAATTGCTGGGGTGGGGTGAGGTGGCAGGTCTCAAATGAAATTCTCTTGGCTGAAATAAGCTCCAAGAACTCCTGCTGTGCAGAAGGGGGGAGACGTTATAGTCCCATTTGCTTGTCCTACTTTCCCAGCATTGTACTGACCTTCACACTGTTGTCACACATCCGCCCCATAAGGAACAGCACAGTTGCAGCTGCAGCAGCTTAAAGGTTTTAAGCAGAAGAGAAAATTCTAATTGAATTTTTAAAAGCTTAAGACTGAAGCTGCCACTATACGTATCCGATTGCCATTGTAATTTTTGTTACCCGGCAGAAGAAAAAAATATGAAAACTTTTTGGAAAGATGCATTATGTCAATTAGGGAAAAAGAACTTGCTCTGAACTGAAAAAAAGTAGAATAAACCATATTGCTACAAACATTAATCAAATAATTTTTGCCACCACGTGTATGTTGGGTCTCATAATTAGCCCTTGTTGCACTTTTATTTGTACAGCTGTCACAGTGAGGTCAATCAGGTTTCAATGCCACCAGGAAAATAAGAGAAAGAGGAGATTTGGGTTGCGTGGGCAATACTGCCCATGTCTCCAAAAGTATATAAATTAAAAGTCAATTTTAACATTCTCTTAGCCATACAAAGTAGTTGTGGGAAGGTCATATCACTGAACAATTTCCATTCTAAAAAAATGCCACTTATCTCTGTAAATATCTTCAATCTCTTTTTACAAACCATTTCCCCACATTTGTGGCTTATCTCTACATTTCACTATGTAGATGAAGTCTGTATTTTCTCCATAGCCACTCAGGAATAATAGATTCTCATGTATTCCATTTCAGGCCTAACATAATGTACAAACTTTACGGCAAATGTTCTCAATTTATTACAGATATCACAGACATCTTACTGTTTATTTTTGCTCTGTGTTAATCTGCAAATTGGCTAAAACGGTTCTTTTACATAGCTAGATTGTGCACCCTCAAATAATGTGCAGTCTGTTCGTCATGGATATGCAATGCAAATACTAAAAGTAGTTGCATCTCTAGACTATATCCAGTTGCAGAAAACTCTGTTGAACAGGAATACATCAGCCCATAACAATCCCAAGAAGGAAGTCATTTCTTTAAACTGCAAACCAGTGACTGGCAAACAGAATATATCAATGGAAACTTACCAATGTTGTGCCTTTGGACACAGATCATTTTCAGCAGAATTAGAAGTTCTGGATGCCACTTTCAAAAGGTGTCACAGAATTTTAATGTACTAGAAGGAAAAATACTAAATACATGAGATACTTTTCCCTCTCGTTCCCATCTCAGCTGATTGCCTATGTAAATTCAGTCTCTTGAACAAACTCCCTTTTGTTGGAAATGAGCAAGTTAAAAGTTATTTAATCATTATGGCATCTTACTAGCTTTGCCTGTTGCATTCTTTCTTGGGTGTGTTTGAATGTGTCCAAAGCCATAGAAATAAAAGTAACCATTAAACTCTGCAAAGTCATTAAACTCTGCAGAAACTGGAATATTTACAATAATCCATTGATTGAAGTTAAAGCCCTATCAATAACTTCATATTTGAAAGAAATTGTATTTGTCTTGAGATATGTCTCTGTATGTGTGTGTTTTGGCTGGTAGCTAGTTGAGACTAGGAAAATTATACAGCCTGGGAAACTTAATTTGTCTTCCTTTGAACTCCTCTATTTCTGTTGCATGAGTTCAGGTTCAAGTAGCAGAATATCCCTTGGAAGAAGTTGAGTATATGCATGTACTTATTAACAGGGGTGGGTTATGGATCATTTTGCTGCCAGTTTGCTCAGCGCCGATGTAGCAATAAAAAATTAGCTTCTGCTCATGCGCAGAAGCAAAATCCAAGATGGTGGCGCCCACAGAGACACCGACGGAACCGGCTCTGTGATGTCATTGCAGAGTTACTGAGTTAGAACTGGTAGGTTAGAACCCAGAGGTGGGTTCTGAATCTTCTTACTACCGGTTTGCTCAGTGTCGCACCTTGAGCGTGCATGCAAAGCAAATGAGCGAGCGCATGCGCAGCAGTCAAAAACTAGCTTCTGTGCATGCACAGAAGCAAAATCCAAGATGGTGCCCACAGAGCCACCAACAGAACATCAGAGAACCTACTCTATAGAAGCAGATAGAACCACTAGGAACCCACTTCTGGAACTCACCTCTGCTTATTAACACCAAAGAACCAAAGAGTTCCTTTTCCAAAATTCTATTCTTCCTGTTCTGTAGGTGAAAGTCTTCACTGAAATAATCAGATCAATGTAGATTGTTTGGCCCATTTTGTTTATGGCATTTTGTGTCCAATCATTTTGTGTCCAATCATTTTGTGTCCAATCATTTTGTGTCCAATCATCCTGAACCAGCATCCAAATGATGGCTCAGAATATGAAACCAGAAATAGCATAATATCATAAACAGTGAACTAGCAAATTAACAATATCTTTTGCCTTGAATTTCAACAATAAGAAGCATAGACAAAGGAAATGGTTGCAAATAAAGTCATTGCATTAATTCACCTCCCCAGCCGTAGCAAACTATTGGCAGAGCATGAAACTTTCAGAATGGGCCAAAAACATCGAATTTATAAGGTAAGAAGTATAATATTTTACACTTGCTGAAGACCAGTGTATTTTATCAGCATATTCCATCTTCAAACTGAAGTGAAGTGATAGTCTTATGGCCACATTATCTGGTATAGGTTCTGTTTTTTTGTTTTTTTGTTTTTCTCTAATTGTCAAATCAGCCATGCCAATGAAGAGTTATAAAAATCTTTAAAAATGGTCATGTGGCCATTTTTCTGTGGAGATTTTTTTTGGGGAGGAGGTTGGTCCTTAAAAGGTAATGTCCAACTTCAGGGCGGAAATTGAATTAGTATGGAACTTTTAAAAAACTGACTTAAAGGGATTGGAAAATCAGCCTTCCATTCACAAATTTCTTCATGTCAGCTTTGGGCAAATCAAATGAAGTCTCATTGATTCATTAAACTGTTCCTCCTAAGAATATTATTTTGATTATTTGTTGAATTTACTGATTATTTTCCTACATCATATTAAATAAAAGTGCTTTGACCTAGAAGAACGTTGTATTAGCTATTCTATTTGTTTACAAATAGCCACTTTGTTAAGTAAAGGTAAAGGTTCCCCTTGCACATATGTGCTAGTTGTTCCTGACTCTAGAGGGTGGTGGTTTCTAAGCCAAAGAGCCAGCGCTGTCTGATGACAATTCCATGGTCATGTGGCCGGCATGTCTAAACACTGAAGGCGCACAGAACAGTTTGCCTTCCCACCAAAATGGTCTCTATTTTTCTAGTTGCATTTTTACATGTTTTCGAACTGCTAGGTTGGCAGAAGCTGGGACAAGTAACGGAAGCTCACTCTGTTATGCAGCGCTAGGGATTCGAACCACCAAACTGCCAACCTTTTTGATCGACAAGTTCAGTGTCTTAGCCACTGAGCCACCGCATTCCCCTATTTTGTTAAGTAGGTACTCCATATTTAGTCAATGTCTTCTTTCAGCCAACAAAGCAAAATTTCAAGGAAAAAAATCCAGGAGCATTAGAGATTTCATGGCTAACTTATGATTAAAGTGAGGAAGCTATCAAAGCTATCTATCTAAGGCAGCATAAACTGTAGTTTGGGGAATGTCTGTGGAGAATCTCAGTCATCCACGTCATCGTTGTCTCAAAGTTGTTTCCCACCCACCCCCTTTCAAAAGGACATTGATCTGTTTTCTCCTTGAGAAAGAAGAAGTCTGTAGTTTGGGGAAATATTGGGATATCAAGTTGAATTATGCATTTTCATGTTTCCCAATTTTCCTTTACTGCATCTCTTTCTTTAAAGTATGAAACATTTTTGTATTAAAGTAACACAGTGGATGCGAGCTTCTCTTACAGTTAATGCAGAGTCTTTAATTGGATCGAAATGCGAATGACAAAACTTTCATTGAGGCAGCATTTAAACCATATGATATTGCACCTAATAGATTGGTTAGCATTAGGGTTCAATTCAATATGTTGAGTTTGGCATTTAAAACCCCAAGAAGATGCCATTTTTTTTCATGGCATTTGGTTGAGTCTGGCTACGCAAACACCTGCACAATGAAATATTAAAACTGATATTGCTGATCATATCTGTACGTGGCTTTCATAGAGAGCACTGATTCAGTTTTAAAGTACAGCAGAGGACACATGGACTTTCTATGGCTTAACTAGTTCAGAGGGTTACTTTTCCAAACTGTTCTTTATGGGCTTCAAAGTACTTTTAGAATACATTAAATAAAAGTATCGGAATGCCTACTTGGCAATGAGATTATGATTCTATAATATTTGTAATTTTTTACTAGTCAAATTGCAATTGGCTAGTAATGCTTAACTATGGAGAATTTTCAATTACCCTTTCAACAAAACCCCTAGATTGAAATTCTGTTAAAGGGCAAGGGGAAAAATATTTGTTACTGTAAAACATTGGATGATCTTCTTTAAGATTTTTGCTTGTTTGTTTATGATGACTTAGCCTTTTGTTTAATCAACTCCAGGGCTTCATTGTCATTGGAAGCATGGACATTTCTTGGGTTCACAGAGAACATTTGAAGAGGAATCCTAACAGTGTACTCTTTGAAATCCTTACCAGATCATTTCTCTCTCAATGTTTTGGGATGACAACTTCCAGAACACCATTTGGTTATATTTCCTGGGGATGCTGGCACAGAACTAAATGGGTTAAGCTAATAGTAGAAGATGAGAGAATCTTCCCTAGGCACCATTCTGTGTATTTCAGGGGCCAGCTACTTACATACAGGAAGCTGACACATACAAGCAGGAAGGTAATGCTTCTCTTCTATAATTACTTAGTGATTAAGGTATGCTGCCTGCAGCTATTTGATGGCTAAGTGGCCTTTGACAGTTATCTTCTATGAATTTGTCCAAACTCCTTTTAAAACCTTCTAAATTGCTGGTCATCCCCCCATGTAAGAGAGAAGGAACACCATTCTTTCCATACTACTCATGAAGTTATTTGTCATCTGCCCCTCCCCACCTTCCTTTCCTCCCTCCATACAAAAGCTGCACTAAACCGTTTTTCTTTAGGGAAAATGCTCTAGCCCCTAATGATTTTGTTTACCAGTTTTACAACTTTTCTAGACAATTCCTGTTCTGAGGTATGAGCAGCAAGCTATACAAAGTCCAATATACTTTCTTCTCAAATTCTTTTGGAAATATGCTTTAACTTGAGCAAAACTGTGATAACAATCTAGATTTAAATTTATTTGAGAAAGAGTTTAAGTAGATTGTGGTTGATCTTCAACCTCAGTTTTAATAACTGGTATTGTGCAGTGCTCCAGATGCAGTGGCAAACATGTGCCTTGGATGATGCTGCAGGCTGAACCGAACATGTATCTGCAATACTATCAAATCTGTGGTTTTCCTAGTATGCTCTGAAGTAACACTTAGTCTTTATAGCCAAAGAACGACACAATTCTAACAAGGATTCATTTCTGACTTTAGCTTCCAAAATCATGGAAAATATATAATACTTTCAGGTGATTATTGTATAGACCTGAACATGGAAATGATAGGCCATGAAATGGAGTTTTGAGCAAAGCCTAGGGTCAGAATACAGTGACCAATTTGGCAGGGCCATTTTCTATAAGCAAGATCCATTGTAAACTCAAACAATACCAAGAAGATAGCTAAGCAAGTAAGTAGTATATACCAAAGTCTGCGCCCAAGATCAGACAATGTTCCTGCAATGATTATTTTTATGGTGGAGTAAGGCACATATCTCTCCTATCTGCACTGAAGGCCTGAAGTTTCAGAGATCCATAGTGTTCAGTTGTAATTTATCAGTGGTGCTCTGGGTGGTGATATTATCATACTCGTAAGGTAGATCTTATTTATGAGTAATGCTTTACTCACAGGAAGATTTCTGCTTTAGGACTTTTAGATGGGCATTCCTTTAGTTAGTGGCTAACTGAGTCAGCAGTTTCTGACACTTGTATGCATGCAGATTAAGGACACTTCCATCTTATACCATTTCTCTTCCAAATCTCTCCGGTCTTTGGAAGATTCTTTTTGCATGAAAGCAACTTTCTTCAATTCGATTGAAAAAAAAATTTGGAATATGAAATTCTCATGGGTGTGAACCTGGTAGTTGCTGTTATTTTAACTGGGCCATGGCCAAGGGTGTGTATGAAATTCTGTCTTTCATTCTATGATCCTCCTAGCAATGTGCAATCTCTCTGAATTTCCATGGGGAAGAGATATTTTTCTGCCATGAAGCTTTCTCAAATCAGCAAGCACAGGTAGCCACCTAGATTGCATAGCGATGGAGCAATGTTTAACGGGGGGAGAGTAGTGCCCTTTGCCATTTCTAACAAAAACAGAAACTCAAAACCACAACCAAAACAAATCTGAAGGTAGTTTAAGATTTCAGTGAAAAAACAAAGGTCTCTTTCATAGGCAAATAAAGCTTTCAGGGATGTGGAAAGCCAATTTTGGCACAGTATTATATGGTTCTACCTAATCAGCCTCAGATTTTGATGGATCAGATTACCATTTCTGATCTTCCAGCTCTAGGAGCTCTGAGTTTTTCTCAGAGCAGGACGCTTCAATTTGAGCATATCAGCCATGTTTAATGCCTGATTGACTGGAAAGCAAAAGAGACAAGAGAGGCAAACCAGATCTGGATTGCATTCAGGTGACTATTAGAAGGCCCAAAAGGATTACCGGTATTGTGCCTATATCTCATTGCTGTGGTCTATTAGACATAGCGACATTTATAAGCCAAATCTTGAGGATGGTTTTCCAGAAAGGAAAAGAAAAACAACAAAAAAGAAAGAATAAAAAGAAATAGAAAGAAGTAGCTTCCAATTTTCTTTACAGCAATTTTAAGTACAAATACAAAATTAATGCAAAAGGTTAATCATAAATCATAAATTTATATTCTTCTGTTTCATGCAAAAAGTCTATAGGGTGTTTCCAGTCAGCAATAAATGTAGATATTGCCCTTTTTCTAATCAGAGAAATGATTTAGCCATCTTTGCAAGTTCCATCAACTTCATCAAGCCTTCCTCCATTGTGCACTGTATTATTTCACCTTTATGCATATGATAATCTTGCTGAGGTTATTATATATGAAAACAAAGTTCCATGACTTTTCCAGCTGTTTATCCATCAATCTCAAAAGAAAACTCTCCAGTTTAAGTAGTATGTTAGTATTTAGGGTCTTATGAATTAGTGTATTTATTTTTATGCAAAACATCTAAGCTTTTTTTAATATCCACCAACCATGACAAAATGTCCCCTCATGCTGTTCACATTTCCAATATAAATTTGAAACACTTTTGTATATTCCAGACAAATTTCTCTGGTGTCATATAGTATACCAGCAATAAAAGTTATATAGAACAAAATGTAAACTTCACTTCCTCAGCTACATATTTTCTTATTGTTCCATTGTTCCATTTATTAAGTGAAAATCTTAGCCCACTTTATCAACATTATCTCACTTGTTCTTCTGTTTCAAACTTCAATAAAAGTTTGCACATTTTTGCAATAGTGTGCTCATCATCTATATACTGTTGTGTTTCAAACTGTGTCTTACATTGTTCAAAATCAGAAATACTTTGGAAGATGCTTCTTAATTATGCTCACCTTTCCCTGTAACTACACATCATTATGCATTGCAAATGTCAAGCAATTTTTTTGCACCAGATGATATCTGCAATCTGTGATGTTCTGAACACTACAGAAAAGGGGATTACCACCCTGAGATTGTAAAAATGTGGTAAACAATGTCTCTTTTTCTACAATGCTTTCTCTGAGGGATGCGTCACTCTTAATCAGTTGGACATTATTGCAGTTCAATATTCTAACTTGACTCATGGGGACATTCTCAGTAAGGATAAAAAGGCCTGTAGTGTGCAATTCCATTGGAATTCTGCTTTAATGAAAGGCTTAGTGTTCATTTAAACAGAGAAAACTCTGATAGATAGACAGTATCACCCTTTTTAGCATAACTCTTTTTCAATTTAAAAAAGAGCTCCTTTAATCAAAATGCACGAAAATGCTGATGGAAATTTTTTGTTTGTTTGTTTCTGTTTGTCTGCATTCGTGCAACTGCCTGTTTTAATTCTTCAGGGATATTTCATCCAGGATAATATTCAACATTAAAATAATATTTAAAAGTGAAAGCCATGTTACAATATAGCAGTTTCCACTGGCCATATTATACAGTTTGGGGCCCAGTTTAATGCTTGGGAAATATTTTACTTTGAATTTACTCAGAGACAGCTCTTTGGTTTGAGTAATGATGAAAAGCAAGACTTTTGCAAATAGAAGAAAACCCCAATAGCCGTAACTGTTCTGATTCCTCACAAAAGTAAATAAAATTTGTGGTAACAGTAGAAAATTAAAGGGGTTAAAGGCTAACCCATTACTCAGTGAATGGGTTATAAGTGAATAGGTCTGCTAGTTTTATTTCTTATCACTGTACAGTGGGGAAACCAAAAATTTAACTTACTTTTTTGGAGATAAAATGGGTCCTCATTATTGGGCAGTCTGAGATGTTGTTAGAAGGCAAATATTTCTCTTTTCTGAAGTTAAATATTACTATATTTCAGATAGTTGAGAAGATTCCATACAAACTAAGTGGTGTGAAGAATTTAAGCAAAGAAAGTTGTTTTAAAAAAACAGGATGAATTAGGTGTCTCAGTGCCTCCAAAGGTCCTTGCCAAAAATCATTAGATCCCTGTACTGGGAAACTTGATCTGCAAACAAAATATCTGAGGGAAAACTCTCATCACTTCTTGCTTTCTAATCATCCAATTAAGGATTTGTAAGAGAGAGAGAGAGAGGATTTTTGTGAGAAGTGAAGCAAATGCTACACATTTCTTGAATAAACCAGCTAGAAAAACAAAGTGATAAAGAATTGTTGTTTGAGGATCAGAATTAAATGCAGTTTTTTGGGAAAAATTACCGATAAGCAAGGATTTTAATCAAGAAATGATACTGACTTTAGAGCAGCATTTTTCAAACTTAACAACTTTAAAAAGCATGGACTTCAACTCCCAGAATTCCCCAGCCACCATGAGAGAGATTTAAGCAGGCTTAAAACAATGCTATTTTATGCAATTAGAAAATGCAACATACTATCCAACTTAAGTTTTAATTGTTTAATTTGTAGAAATGTGGATAGATATCTCTCTTGAGGTAATCTTAGAAAAGGATGTCAGTTTAAAAATCTGAAATCCTTTTTTTTTTTTAATTGGGGGTGAAAGCTAACCATGACTTTTCAGTTCCATTACACATGACATCAAAGGTGCATCATGTCAAAGAACAGCCACATTAAACGCTAATCAAGTTTTCATATTGCCCTGTTATAGTTTCTGGCACCATTTGTGAACCCAGTACTAGGTGTTGTTAGACATAATTTATAGATTAGAATTCTGAGTAAACTAGGCTGGCAGACCAATGTAATACGGTGTAATGACTAAGATGCTGAACCAAGACTTTAGAGACCAAGTCCATCAAAAAGATATCTCCTTGGATAATTTTGGGTCATTCATTCCAGGGACTCAGCAGAGATCCATGACTCTGCCTTGAGGCATCAGAGAAAATAAAAGATACAAATGGAATGCAAAGCCAACAAGCTGACTAAAAACGAGCAAGAAGAACGATCAGACTGGTGTTTCATGGAATCAAACATTTTTTATGTATTAGGAAATATGATGTCTTCATGTTTCTTCTTAGAAGTGTGGGGTTTGGGTTATTGTTGCTGAAAGGATAAGCAATTTGGCGAAAGGTCCCACTGGAGTTCTATGGTTTTGACTGCCACTTTTTTTCCCCCCAGAAGCAACCATCTTAATAAAACAACTTTTTGTTTTCTGAATGGGGAAAAATGGACTTGCATGATGTGCTGCTCCAGCCAAATATTTTAGTCTGTAAATTAAAATACCAGCATCTTCTGCCAAAAATGAAAAATGCCTGAAGATGACCCCAATTAAGTAATTACAAATAACATCAAATCCCCCCCAAGCACTATGAATATTATGCACTGCATTCACAATGCATGGCCATGACCTTCTAGCCATGAGATTGAACATTGCTCATAAAAACATAGAGAAGAAATTTGATAGAAGCCCTGGAGGAGAAAAGATGCTGAGATGGGTCAGTTGTTTTTCTACTTTGAAGCTGTTTGCTTCCGCACACTTTAATTCATTAATTCATAGTTATTTAATTCCCTATCCACAGCAGATTAAAGAAGTACATTTCTGTGAACATTAACCTGTTTCTAGGACTTTATGAAAGGACTCAACAGCTTGGGCAGGGAATTTAAGTGGAGAAATGTCATGCAGTGAAAGGATCATTTGTAGTTTTCTCCCAATTAATTTTCTAATTCAGATTCATACACACATAGAGACAAAAGTGAGCACTGTCTTTTGATGCCTATATTGGCATGTGAAGTTTGGTTTTACCCTTTGGCAAACTGGTATTGATTTTTCTCTAAGAAAATGGCTACTATTGCATATATTATGCACAGAAGACTTCTGAAAAATAAGTAAACAAGCAATTAGAGGTGTATAAAAGAGTGGTGTCTCTCAATTTCTGCCAATTTTATCAATTTTTATCATGAAGAAAGATGAAATTAATTTTGACCACAATGTATGTGAATGTATTATGAATATTCCTAGACATACTGTATCTGTTCAAAAGGAAGCTCTTATAAATTCCATTGTTTAGGGATTGCAACTTTAAATTCACTGACATCAAGCTTGAGGTTATCCACTGTTATAGTGGGCTGTTAGGATGGGTTTTCAAACAATAAATACTTGCATAAAACATCCTATGAAGAAGGCATCCTATGTGGGTAGCACATAAATGATTTTTCCTGCCAATTTCAAAGACTGAATGGGAGCCTAGAACATGCCACTCAAGTGTCTTCTGCAGATTCATTCAAGCATGTTGTCAATTCATGCGATGAACAAATTGTCAATGGGGTTTTCATGTTTGAAGCAAAGCCTGATATGCTTACAGCCTTTACCATTTCAATGAGCAAATAAAGTACTTGCCATACCTTTTGCCAATAAAAATACAACTCTTATTCTACAGATCAGATGGAAGAAGAGAGCACCATGCCTGTAAATTAAGCCTGTCATTTATTTTTGTTATTCAGATTGTTATCAAATTGTATTGTTTCTCCCTAAAACAGTATTACAATTTATCTAACTTTTTGTTAAGATCTAAATCATCTCTAGTTGATTTTTATCTTTTCTCTCCTTCAACACTTTGTGGGACACCAAGTCTGCATTTCTGTTGTATATACCTTTCAGGTTCTATAGGCAACATAGTATTGCCAGATCCCTACATGGATATCACATCCAAGATAAATTTAATTTTACTTCTCTATGGTCTTTTGTTTTTAATCACTAGTTTATCTTTGTGATTCATTGTTCTCCAATTTTAACATTCTCAGATAGGCTGTTCTTTTAATCCTCTCCTATTCATATCATTTTATCTTCGCATTTCAGATTGTACGTAACTTGCGAAAGGGATCTTTCATGGTTTCAGATCCCTTTCCTAAGATGCTCAGATCTGAAAAGTGAAGGTAAAAAGGTATGAATAGGAGGATTAAAAGAATATCTGAGAATGTTAAAATGGATGTTAACTGAAGATGTCTTTTACAGCAAAGCTTCTTTTCAGCTAAAAGCCAGATTTTTAATCTTTAGGTAAAGTATCAGGGATTATTCTCCATTTTGGCAATTCAAGATGCCAGGTTTCTGGCTTGGGCATACTGGGAGTTAAAGTCCCTGTATCTTACATTTATATGTCTTTACCTTACCCATTTCTTAACTTTGGGAACTGTAAACGGTATATAAAGTAAAGACATATAAATAAAGTTAGGTCATGGCAATTGTTAATTAAATATGTTTAACATGGCTGCTACATATATATATTTATTTTGCTGACTATTTTTGGAGAGAATTTAGGACATAAGTGGCTCTGCAATCTTAGGTTAATCAGGACTGATTTAATAGTATGATGTTGTTTAATAAACATATCTTAAAACAATTATTTATACTGAAATCCCTGAGTAATATTCTGTTATGATTTGGGACACTTTTAAATGAGTACAAGTTTCACAGAAGCAACTTGGAGTGAATTTTGGCTGCAACTGTGTAATTCTTTTAGAAATCATCATTTCTTCCTTGATTTAAGTCAGATTCCTTGCCTATCACAAGGCATCTCTGCATCTAGAAGGTAAACCTTGCTGTTATTCTTATAGATACCCTGAACATGAACCAATCCTTTGCTACTGCAGCTTTTCTTCTTTTCTTTTTTTAATGGTTGCCATAGAATCTCCGAATTACCATACGAAAGGCAAACCATACAAAAGCTCACAAAAGCCTGTTGCTTAAGCCACAGACATTATTATTGTTGTTGTTGATTGCACAGTCAGACAGATGTTTAGATTGGATTTGGCATTTTATCTATCTATCTATCAAGGATCTGAGATAGGAGGTGTTAAAGATATCATGACAGGGTAAGCTGTTCTAAGTAAAGCTGCCTTATGCAATTGATTGATGGTGATTTTATCAATGCCAGTGGTGTTCAAGTGGCACTCCAGATATTTTGGGATTCCACCCAAGGCACTTATTTACTGTTGGTACTAAATTTGCTTTCTTTTGCCACAGTCCTATTTCTATTAGCAGGTCTTTCTATTTTGTTATTTTCTCCAGTTCTTTCACCTGTTCTTCTGTCTCCAGGTTGCGCAGTGTCCACTATCCAGACATTTTTGTCTATGTTATTGACAACTGTTATGTCTGGAGTATTATTATTATACATTATTATCCATTCACAACTATGTGAAGTCACAGCTACCAGTTCTTTAGTTGGTATTGGCTTTCATGCACATCGAGTTTCCCCACAAACGTAGACATGTGTCAGTGTAGCATATGTGCAGATCCAAACAGTGGCCTTTTGCAACTGACAAATGGAATTTTTGTCAAGATGCAGATTTTCAGATTATTATTTTTTAATATGGCACCCATGCTGCAGTTACCATGGCCGGTTTGTGTCATACTCTTTCCATTTCAGTTTTGGTTTTCAAATCGAAATACTTTATTACCTTCTCCAATTCTTTGTCTCCAATTCTGGTATTGCCACATCAATTACTCACTCTTTCTTCTTTTCAACTAGTTATATCTAGTGTATTATGAGCCAAGACTTTTATCAATTTGCAAATCCCACGATATTTTAGCCACCTCATTTTCAGCTACTTTTTTCAATTCTATATTTCCACCAATTTTTCACTATAGGTGTATGATAATTTTCCAGTGAGTTGTTTTGGCGACTGTGTTATGTTGTTGTTTGTAATCAGTTTGTTCAATGTTCTTGTATCAGCCTTGATTATGAACTACTGATTCTTTTGCTTCTTTACACAATCTGCATTTTGAATCATGATTCCCCCCCCCCCAATTCTGGCCTTCTTTGCATCTGTCTGAATGGCTTGCTCACACGCAGCCAAAATCAAGTCTTTGGTTTCTTTTTTCAGTGTTCCAGTTATAAGTCATTTGCCAGGTTTTATCTGTACTTTTTGTAGAAATTGGCCATGCAACGTTTTCCTTCATCAGCATTCTGTTTGTGCTTTTATTACTTTATTTTGATATTCAAATATTCATGGATATTTGATATTCATATTTTTTGTTTCCTGTACATACATACAGAATAATTATTGAATCTGTCATCTGCACCTCCATAACTGTCTGGTTTCATTCTGCAACCCAACAAGACAGACACATACTTCAGATGATAATCAGAACTGCAGAAAAAATAATTACTGCCAACCTGCCTTCCATTGAGGACCTGTACACTGCACGAGTCAAAAAGAGGGCCACGAAAATATTTACTGACCCCTCGCATCCTGGACATAAATTGTTTCAACTCTTACCCTAAAAACGACAATACAGAGCACTGCAAACCAAGACAACTAGACACAAGAACAGTTTTTTCTCTAACACCATCATTCTGCTAAACAAATAATTCCCTCACTACTGTCAAATTATTTACTAAGACTGCATCACTATTAGTATTCTCATCATTCCTATCACCATCTCCTCTCATTTATGACTGCATCCTTGTTGCTTGTATCCTTACGACTTTTATTGATATTGTTTCTTGATTGCTTATTTGTACCCTATGACCATCATTATGTGTTGTACCTTATGATTCTCGATGAATGTATCTTGTCTTTTTATGTACACTGAGAGCACATGCACCAAAGACAAATTCCTTGTGCATCCAATCACAATTGGTCAATAAAGAATCCTATTCTATTCCATTCTATTCTATTCAAGTTCCAATTTTTAATTTTTATTCTTGGCTGCCTTTTATATAATCAGACAATACAGACATTTCTTCTTTAACAGTTTGTTTTACTTGAAATAAACTTCTGCCTCCATTTTTATAGGAAAATATAATCTATTAATATCACTATGGGAATGTAATGCATAGTTAATATTCATCAATTGTCTTGTTTTTGGGTCCAAACTATCGAGGTCCAGTTTGTGTCCAGCTAGTAATTCCACTAGTGTATTGTATGACAGGTATGCTCCAAATATTGATGGCTTTGATGGTGTTTCCACTGTTCAATTTTGTCTTTAGCAATATTCTCACTCTTTGGATGTATTCTTAACTAATCACCTTTTTAACTCATCAATGTTTGATGTTATCCAACAGGAAAATACCCAAATAAGCTTCATCATAATGGCTCTTCATGGTTTAGTCATTTCAATTCCATTATTGTTCATGATTATATTCTTTTTTTTATTGCTATTGCAGCACATTTATCTAGGTCAAATTCCAGGACTATATCAGTGCTAAAGATTCTAAGTTGTTTGTCAATCACTGGATTTCAATTTTTGATTTTCCATAAAGCAAATTTGTGTTTTTATTAGCATTTTTCCATTTTCAGAATTTGTATTGTCATTTATACTTCGATAGAATTGCATTTGGTCTGTTGAAATAGCTTATTTTTTACCTAGATAAGATTAGAAGATCTGTGCCACATAGTGTACCTATTGTTATTATTTCCAGGCAGCAAAAAAAAATCAAACAGTACTTGAAATAAAATTATGAGATTGATGGAAATTCACTCTTTATGGAAGATTGTTATCATTTTTACTTATTCTTTTAAGTAAGTGAATTAAGTCTTTATTATTCATCATCAACTCTGTCATAGTTATTATGGGAAATTAATTCACTGAAATACATTTTAATTGCTCTGTGAGTCATGGGATAGACATGCATTTTTCTCAGATTAATGCATTATGCACACTGCTTTAGTCTGACTTTGCTTGATTTTCACTGAACATTTCAATTATCAGTTCCTATACACTGTTGGAAATGGAGAGAGGGTGAGAAAAAACACAGAATATGACAAGGTTAATGCAGACATTATTTGTTGTTGTTATTAGCTCAGAAAAAATATTTTCTCCAAGATTGCAAGCTATAAATGCTACTCTGTGTAAAGTGATTTTTTTCCTTCCAATTGCAAAATATTAAGGAACGGAATTCCCACATCCTATGAAGTCTTTATTGGATTAATTGATCTAACAATAATTGTGATGTAGCACCACGTATTGTATTTGACTATTTGTTATACAAAGTCCATGTTTGTATAATACTGACTGAAAGCTCAAAGCATGTGCGTAAGCTTCTCCTTGAAGGAAATATAAATTTAAAGATATTTTCTATAGTTGTGAATGTTTTGTTTTATTTCATTGTTTTCCTTTCCAATTCTCTAAATTATGATTTGATAACCCAAACCCAAACTATTCTTGGAGTTTTAAGTTTCAATAATCAGTGTAAACTTTCACAAAGATGTGGAAGAATGGACACTTTACCTAATAGAATCCTTGTTTGATCCAACTGAGGCATTAGCCATGATTGGCTAATTGGTGGTTTTAATCAGAGTAGCTCATTTCCAACAAAGAATACCGTAGTTCACAAGCCTGCCATCAGGTTTAAAGTTTTTAAAAATAAAAGATAAGACACACAAGGGGCATGTACTTGAAGTAAAAGATAGAAGAGTCCCCTACACCTTTGGTTGTATAGGTAGAATTCTGCTTTGAGAAAAGGTATTTGCATTATTTCTGGGATGCTGGAAGTTTTCTTTTTATAACGCAAAATGCAATATAATGATCCTGAATTCATGCACCCAAAATCTGTTGCTGGAGATAATTTCAGGTTCATCAAGTAACAATTTCATAATTGTCACTAATCATTGTAAAAATATCTTCAGTGTTGGGGACACATTCTTTAGCTTTCTCTCCAGATAACAAAGTCACTGAAATTTAAAACATCCATTGGAGTTCACTTTTTAATTTTAAAAACTTTAATTTTAATTTTTTTAAATTTAATTTAAAAATAAATAAATAAAGCATCTACCCATTGGTCTGTCGGATCCAGTGGTGGGTTTCAATTTTTTTTATTACTGGTTCTGTGGGTGTGGCGAGGCTTGATGGGTGTGGCTTGATGGGCAGGGCAGGGGAAGGATACTGTAAAATCTCCATTCCCTCACCACTCCAGGGGAAGGTTACTGCAAAATCCCCATTTCCTCCTCGGGAGGCAGAGAATAGATGGGGTGTGGCCAATCAGAGGCTGTATTTACCGGTTCTCCTAACTACTTAAAATTTCCGCTACCAGTTCTCCAGAACTGGCCAGAACCTGCTGCAACCCACCTATGGTCGGATTGCAATGGATTGCCAAACAAAACTGAACTTGAGCTCACACATATCCAAGAATGACTACTTTGAGTGAAGGTATGAAATAAGATTAGTTAAAACACCTAGTATCCCAGTTTCATCCATAATATATGTCAGCATTTTATCATATATTTGTAAAGTCTTAATTTGTACTTGAAGAGAACAAGCAATTCATTATGGGACTTTTTTATTGTGTGACTTCACTCACATAAAAAAAGCCTTATTCATTTCTGGCATTTAATACTTGCAATTTGAGCATATCTGTGAAAATATCTAACTACCATTAAGAAACACTTTGCAGTCTCCAAGTGTTTTGATCTCACCTCTAGCTAAAAACAAGATGTTGCATGAAGGTGGCAGTTTTGATGTAAAGAAAAATTGGTACTGCTTACAGTGCAGTAATGCTTACTAAAAAGTTGGATTTAAAATAAGCTATTTTTCTCTCATAATCATAGAATCAGCTCCTTTGTAGAGTGAGTAAGGATACTGCCAGATGAGACTTTTATTATACAATCTGATCCAACTCGAAAATTCAGATGATGAATTTTCAGGTGTTCTATGTCTCGCTAAGGCTTCAAAACAATTTAGCCATGGATCTCATTGAGTATGAATCTGGATATTACACTTTAATCAGATTTTTGGAGCTGCATAGATGATGGCATGAATCAAATCCTGGATAGAATTTGTTTTTCCCTATGCAAGATTTTGCCAAAAATAAATGACTAAAAAGGAATGTGCACTGCTGAAAATTATACACAAACAGTATAAACTTTTCTACATTTTAGAAAAGTTGACATCAAGAAAATGTATACTGGAAAAACCTCAGATGGAAAAAAGCATTATTATAAATTGAATATAGGGTAATTGGCACTTTTAAGAAAGGCTGTTGAACAATTTTATTAGCAGCTATCTAGCTTAAGGGAAGTTATAAATCACAATCCTATATATTACCCTTGTTTCCCCAAAAATAAGACAGGTCTTAGGAGATTCTGAGAACATAAATCAGACATCATCTTATATGATCTAGCGTGAGTGACAACCACTCACTTTTAAGATGGTCTGTTTAGTTTCAGACCACCTTAAGCAGACAAAGAAGAAGGTGAATCATTCAATATTTTAGCAGGACATAAGATGAGTTGTTTGGGGACTAAGGTGAGATTTCCCTCTGGCTATAGTTATTTCTCAGGACACTTGGATTGTATATGTCATCTGGAATCTTTGTCTTCTACAAGAAAGTTTATGTTAACTTTCACTCACGCTAGATCATATAAGATGATGTCTGATTTATGTTCTCAGAATCTCCTACCCTGTTTCCCTGAAAATAAGACCTCCCCGGATAATATACTGCTTCACAGTGCTTTATAGCCCATTCTAAGCAGTTTACAGTGTCAGCATATTGTCCCCAACAATCTCATTTTACCTCAGAAGGATAGAAGGCTGAGTCAATCTAAAGCTGGTGAGAATCAAACTACCAAACTGCTGGCAGACGGCACTCAGCAGAAATAGCCTGCAGTACTGCATTCTAAGTACTGCATCACCATGACTATTAAGATATGTTTATGAGGCAAGGAAAGAATTCAGCAAAAACAATAATCTAACAGGGGAGCAGAAAGATGAGAATAGGTAAATTTACATTGCTGAAATAAAATTTAATTCAAACCAAACCCATCTTTGATTGGTTCTTTGTCATTTCATCATAGGCTAAATAAATGAATAATAATTGGTTCCTTTCCACCCCACCCCACCCTGAAATCACTTCCAATCTCCATTTTCCTATCAATAGTGCATATATCATTCCAGATATTCTCCTTTATTGGTAGATACATTCATGTTGTTAACATACAGGCTGTCCGTATGATACCTACATGTTACTCACCTAGCTGCTTTAAAGTCCAAAGTGTTTTTAATTCATGGCTTTATCAGATATATTACTGATGACTGTGTTCAGGAGATATTTCTACTCACATAAGTCGAGAATGTCTTAAGGATGGGAATCTCTTTTAAGAGTTGAGAATTGAACATTCAGGGAATGAGGCAGAATGCAAAGAATTGTCCTTACAGCATTTATCCTTACAGAAATGGGATTCAGGAAAGCTGTTTCCTGTTTCTAATGCCTTCTTCTGTCCCATCCTTCTCTTTGACCCACCTAACAAAACAATACACAACAGTGCAGCTAGCGTAAATTGACAGAAATGACTTTTCATCTGAGTTTGAATAGGAAGGAAGTAGTATTGGCATGTTGTGTAAAACCCCTTTATGAAGTTATGCCAGTTCACAAGAGAAGAGGTAATGAGCTAGTTAGCAAAAAGAAAACAAAGTGATGGATTTAACAGGATGATATGTAAAATATTTTTTTTAAAGGAAGATAAGAAAAACACTGGTTTAAAAATGATACAGTTGTTCCTAACATCAACACGTGGCTGCCTTCCACATCTAATAGTCAGTGCCAGTTTCTTCACTGGGTGTTTGCTAAAAGCAATTGTTTTCCTGTAAAAAGGACCTAGACTACTTAATCTCGGAATCCTAAGCTTTTCTTGAGCTCTGGGACAGCAAATCAAGTTGCCATGGTAAAATGGGTCAGTCCAGTGAGCCACTTGGTCTGAGCAAGTGAAATCAGTCTCACAATGCCGGGAGACCAACACAGGCCCAAGCAGACAGTAATCTAGTTGAGAATCTAGGTCATTGGGATTCTTTCAAGCTGCAGCTGTCTGTGTTGCACCTTGTTCTCTGCCAGGGCTCACAAAAGAGTTGTAATAATGGCTGGGCTTCTGATTAACCCTTTGGGTGTGTGGCTGTGGCTTTGTTTCCAACAACATTTCATCCTTTTAGTTTTTATTTCACATCTAACCACTGAAAGATACATAGACCACATTGGCCTCTGCAAACTGAAGGCAATCTGTCTTGCTTCTTACTGATATGTATCTCATTGTTTTGCTTGCAAAAAAAATATTTATTTGTTTATCTTTTATTATGTTATAATATATATATATATATACATGCAAGTCTTGGCGTATTCGGGTCTTTTCCCGTGTAAGATTGTGGGTATCTTGGCCAAGATACCCTCAATCTTACACGGGAAAAGACCCGAAT